>CM076581.1:520058855-520317472 GCA_034641835.2 Pinus albicaulis
GATATAGTTTGAAGTTTGCCGATTTGTTGACTTTTCCTTTCCATTTCTTCTCTCCACCTGTCTTCAGTCTCTTTTATCTTTGGCAAACTGCCAGGAACACAGTCTGAAATGAGATTAATTGAATATAAGCTGTCATTTATGAATTGCGTGAGATTATTCATTATATTTCCGGCCCTTGATATTGCTCTATCAGATTTCATTAATTGATGTTCCCATTCTGTAAACAAGATTTCTTTGTGTTTTTCCTCTATCCTAGGAAGATTTGCTTCTTTTCCCTTTTCTGTATCCTGCCAGTTGAGAAACTCATAAATCTTTTCATCGGCATCATCTATTTCTTGTCTAAGAGTTATGATAGTTTGGATCAAAGATGAAGTAATCTCACAAAAAGGTTCTGCTTGTGACAGTTTTGAGCAAAATTCAATTAACTGCTGAGTCAATAATTTATTAGCCTCAAGGGCTTCCGATTTGAATTCATATAACTTTGGATAATCTTTAAACTTATCCAAAGTTGCTTGAAATTCCTTTTCTTGAATCATTTTTGCCTTTTCCTCATTTTGTAACAAACTCTGTAACTTAGAAATTTCTTCATTTAGCTGCTTTTGTTTGCCTAAAAGCTTTTCATCAACCTTCTTCTTTTCTTCAGCAAGCTGTTTCTCCAATTCTTTAGACCTGAATGTCTGATCCTGTAGTTGTTGTTGCAATTGGCTGATCAGTTGCTGATTCTCCTTAGCTTTTTCTTCCAGTGAAGCTATGTGAAGATCTTTCCGAGTTATTAGTTGAGAAACTTCTACAACTTTATCCACTGTTGCAGCACTATAAGCTCCTGTATACTGGGACAATTTCGTAAGGTCTTCAAATGGATTCATTTCATTGTTCTTATAAACAATATTCATAAACTCATCTGATGGAGTAGAAAATATACCCTTTTCTGTTTTTCTTTTCTTTCTTTGTCTTTTGACAACAGCCTTATGTTTAGGGCTGTAAAATACATCCAAAGGAGGGATCTCCTCACCTTTTAACCATTCATATATGTATCTAAATGATAATATTCCAATTATACTCAGAAATGATAATATAAAGAGGAAATATTATGAAAATCAAATATATAAATGATAGCAAATTCTTCAAACGAATACCATATAACAGAGACAATTAACAATGAACAGATAAAAATACCTCATTCATATTGCAGACTGTCAAGCGAAGTATGATACTCTGATCTAGTAACTCCGATGTAAAATTAACTCCAAAGGCACAAAAATGCAACACTTCAAAGATAATTTGACCACAAAAATCACCAGATGTGATCTTTCATAGAAATATAATAAGGAATGAAGTACAGAAATGTTAGCTCCAAATCCTCAAAATATTACAACTTCCGATCCCTCTCTAAATGCATGAGAGGGATTTAAATAATAAAATTACATAACAAAATCCTAATACTACTGCTACAATCTATCAATTTAAAACTGAAATGCTATTTTGAATAAAACTGATTCATTGTTTTTCTCCTTCACTTGATGAAGCCAAGTTGCAAATTTTCAACATATCTCGGAGTCTTGGTGGATGACTCATCTCAGTATGCAACTGTCCAGCATAGGTGGCATCAGAAAATTCTGGAATTAGACAATCGACAGCGTTTGATAGAAGTTTGATAGCTGTCTGTTGATTGTTTGGCTTGATCACATGAGTCCACATACTATCCCAGGATATAGTTTGAAGTCTGCCGATTTGTTGACTTTTCCTTTCCATTTCTTCTCTCCATCTGTCTTCAGTTTCTTTTATCTTTGGCAAACTGCCAGGAACACAGTCTGAAATGAGATTAATTGAATATAGGCTGTCATTTATGAGTTGCGTGAGATTGTTCATTATATTTCTGGCTCTTGATATTGCTCTATCAGATTTCATTAATTGATGTTCCCATTCTGTAAACAGGATTTCTTTGTGTTTTTCCTCTATCCTAGGAAGATTTGCTTCTTTTCCCTTTTCTGTATCCTGCCAGTTGAGACACTCAGAAATATTTTCATCGGCATCATCTATTTCTTGTCTAAGAGTTATGATAGTTTGGATCAAAGATGAAGTAATCTCACAAAAGGGTTCTGCTTGTGACAGTTTTGAGCAAAATTCGATTAACTGCTGAGTCAATAATTTATTAGCTTCAAGGGCTTCCGATTTGAATTCATTTAACTTTGGATAATCTTTAAACTTATCCAAAGTTGCTTGGAATTCCTTTTCTTGAGTCATTTTTGCCTTTTCCTCATTTTGTAACGGACTCTGCAACTTAGAAATTTCTTCATTTAGCTGCTTTTGTTTGCTTAAAAGCTTTTCATCAACCTTCTTCTTTTCTTCAGCCAGCTGTTTCTCCAATTATTTAGACCTGAATATCTGATCCTGTAGTTGTTGCTGTAATTGGCTGATCAGCTGCTGATTCTCCTTAGCTTTTTCTTCCAGTGAAGTTATGTGAAGATCTTTCTGAGTTATTAGTTGAGAAAATTCTACAACTTTATCAACTGTTGCAGCACTATAGGCTCCTGTATATTGTGACAATTTCGTAAGGTCTTCAAATGGATTCATTTCACTGTTCTTATAAACAATATTCATAAACTCCTCTGATGGAGTAGAGAATATGCCCTGTTCTACTTTTCTTTTCTTTCTTTGTCTCTTGACAACAGCCTTATGTTTAGGGCTGTAGAATACATCCAAAGGAGGGATTTCCTCACATTTTAATACAATATGACCTGTAGGATGTTCAGGAATGATTTCAACATACTGCTCTATTTGTTCTGAACCTTTATCCTGCAATCCAAGCTGTTGAGCAAACTGATCATATTGATTTAATAGCTGAGAAGAAATATCAAGATTAGTGGAAACTGTAATCTCCTTAGTTATTTCTTTTTCTTTCTCTTTATCTATGCTCTGCTTGTTGCTTTTGTCATCTGATCCATCCTTTTGATTATGCACCTCATCGTTGATATTTGTGCATTTATGTATACATCATTTTAGGTAAAGAATTCCCTTTTGGGGCATCGGGTTTGCTTCAGTAAGTGACCCGCTTGAGAGAATGTACAATCGGGTAGTTAATGACCGATTATTGTATAATATTCTTTAGTGTTGTCTCTGATTTGGATTTGGTGGTCTAGAGGTACTCTCTTAATCTCTCGGCTTCTAAATAAGAGAAATTTATTTCCTCCTGTTGAAATGTAAGACTTGATGCAAGATTTTCAATGCGAGGGGAAAATTATTTTATTATTATTATCTAATGAGATGATAAGCAAATCGTAATGAACATGTCGCGGTTCATGTACTCCAAAGCGAGCAATTAGAGAAGCTGAAGCGGTGACATCAAATACTATCTTTATATCTTTTTTGGATCATATTGTCTTCCAGGAATGGTTGCAAATTTACAACCTCTTATCTTGGAGACTTCCTTTTCTGCATGCTTGAAATAATTTAGAGTGAAATGACCACAATTGAGTGGGAATTGAGGCCACATTCTCTTCTTACTGTTGTTCAAAGACCTATATATACCTTCAACTGTCAATTGATAGGAAAATTCTTGAGCGAGAAGTTTGTCTGGAACAAAAAGCGGAAGAACATGCGGCTCCACTATACTACCAAAAACCCTGATGTATGTAAATTTTTCCTCCCCAAACCAATCTCCGATTGCAGACAGGTCGGCTTTAGCTTTATCAGAAATCCTAGGGGGAAAGCGATTAAAAATGGTTTGGAAAACGAGAATGAGGAAGCCATGACAGATTCTATATACATTATCTTGGAAATGAATCTTCCAAAGCAATTTATGGTAAATATGGATTGGAAGGGGGTTATTGGGAGTCCATTTCCATCCAAATAAGGGAAATTCGGAATTGAAACAAATAGCATCAAGAATATAGGCACAAAAGAAAAAGGGGGTAGAATTTCCAGCATCTTTTTCTTGTCTGTACTCAAGGATCCTATTGGCCATTCTATCAGAAAGAATAACAGCCCAATCCATAATGTCGGAATTCACAGCTGCTAGGATTAAGGGGACCATTTGTATAGAAAACCTAGCTGAATTATCATTTCCAAATAACCTACACATCATGGCAGCTGCATAGGAATATGGAGGCAGAAGAGAATCTACAGAATACATACCGGATGCTTCATTTCGGTGCTTCTCTGGGTTTTTCCTCCAATATTTGATAGGGTCGGATTGGACTTTGTTATTATCAGCAAAATCTTTGATAAATTCCTTGTTATACACCTTCTGTGGGTCTGGAAGGTGGTACATTGCTTTCAAGTCTTCTGCTTTAAACGAGCCGAAAGGCACTCCGGATGCTGAAATAATCATTCTATCTTTTATCTTTACACTGTCAATAATCCATCGAACTGCATCATAGTAAGGCATGATGCTTGCTCTGGCTGCAATTCGATGCAGAAATGAATTTGCAAGTGTTCTTTCGTTGATGTCAGAATCGGAATCCGAGCTATCCTCGTCTGGAACTGATGCCTTCTCCACTGTGACCTTGGGGTCTAATTTTTCCAACAGGTTGTAGATTGTGTCCCATGTCATTTTTCCAAGACCTTGGCATGATGTATCTGTGACTAGCCTTAGCTTTACGGGCTTTTCTTTTGAGACTGTAGGAGTCTCGGCAAACTTCACTGGTAGAACAGTCTTATTTCTTCTTCCTCTTTTTGACATTTCTACGTCTGCTACCGCTTCTCTTTGTCTGTGAATGAAAGAACTTGGTGTTCTTTGGCTCTGCAAGACAATAAACTCTCCGTCGTGCTCAACAAGTCATTCAAACGGAATGATTTATGAATTTATGGTTTTCATTCATTTGTTTCGTATATTGCGTAAATGCTCCTTTTGGGTCACACTTAAGTATTTAACACCAAATCACAAACCATATTCATTTGATTCGTTATTGAATGCCTTTCGTACCAATAAAGATTTGGCGCTTGTGATATATTAATATATTCAACAAAAATCTTCGTATGCAAAATAGATGAATCGCATCGGAAGCTTTCGAATGGCAAATGAGTATCACAATACGTTTATTCCGATTGATCGATTGCGATTGCAGATCTTTCCGATCTCTGATGGTGGGGTCTACCATATTTTTAAAACAAATGTTCGATTTTCTTTTAAAAGCGCTTATTATCAAATGCACATCGGATCGGGAAATTTCAACTAAGCGTAAAGAGTTTTTTAAAGATTGTCACGATTGATCGATTGCGATTGACCGCATCGCATCGGAAGCTTTGTTTAATTGTTTTAAACTCTCAGCGATTAGAATTTTCCGATTGGACTAATCGCATCGGAAGATTTGAAATGGGCATATGATATTTCTTTTGAGTGTTATCTCCGATTCTCCGATTGCGATTGAGCTTTTAACTTTGATTTGTTTTTTTTATGATAAAGCCTTGTATATTAGATCGGACCATAAGTTTTTTGAATATTGAATATGAAATTTCAAAACAATGAATCTTATTCCTAAGTGTTTTATTTCTAAAAAGAAAGGGACCCTATTTCTAAATTTTATTTCTAAAATTTAGAAAAATGGAGGGTTGTTGTATAGTACAACAATTGGCGATTCACTTGAAAGAACCAGTTATCTCTGAAAAATAGAATGAATACTATATCTTAAGTAAGTAAAGATTTTTAAAGGTAAATAAAAATTATCCTAGGATAATCAAAAATAAAATCTAACTTTATGAAAAATAATAAAAATTATTAACAATCTCTTTCTAGTTTCTTGAGAATAAAAACATTTTGAGTTGTCTTAAGCTTTGATTGGTATTAATAATGAAGTAAGTGGATTTCTTCAAGCTTGGTTTTGATAATATACTCTATTGTCATAGGCATTGCCTCTGCTGCCCGCAAACGTTCATAGTCTCGACAGGGTTACCTTTTAACCATTAACTGTTCATTGTCCCATTCAAATAAGATTATGACTTTTTAAAAGATAAATTCATAAGATATGTTATCTCATGTTTTTGTCTTTTATTTATTTTTTTATTTCTTTTTTAAGAGCCATTGTTCTGGTTTGGTAGCCAGTTGTTAACAATGCCATTCAATAGTTATAATTAAAACTGAACAAGCTGGCTCATGATGAGACCCCTTGTCTTATATTAATAAGCCATTACCCTGTTTTGATAGGCAGTATTGGTAATGTCAGCTTTATTATTTCTTATGAATATGGTAAGTCGGCTCGTGATGAGACCTCTTATCTCTTAAAAAAATGTTTTCAATAATTTCTTAGAATTATATTCTAAAAAATCACAACCTAAATGAATGGGGTGAACTAGTCTTATCCTTAAGAATCAATGGATGACATTTTTCTGAGTTTTTTGAGTACCAAGACTTGAATAATCTTTACTTTTATAGATAACTTCTCTCGGCTTAATAAACTTGTAATGATTTACATTTTCCTCAAGTTTTTCCAAAAAGATTATGCAAATAATTGGTATAATCTTTCAAAGTTTAACATCTTATTTAAAACTATCAAGGGAATATAATCATTTCTTTTTAAAAATTCTTATTTACATTAAAATAAATATTTATAATATTTTCCTTAAGAATTTTCTATCAAGTAAACAGTCAATTAGAGACTTATTAACAACCTTTATTTATAAAAAACAAATAAAAGACTTTGCAAAAAGGAATATGTACAGTTTAAGAAGGGGTTACCTCCTTATGAAAAGAATTTCTTCAATATAAGCCCATTTACAGGAAGAGATTCTCTCTTACCTGTTAGATCTTGGAGCATGAATGTATTTGAGCCTATCTTTTCAATGATCTGAAATGGTCCAAGCCACATCTTTTGAAATTTGGTATGTTTACCTTTTTCTTCATGTGCCTTATCCCATTTTAGAACAAGATCACCAATTGACAAAAATTTTGGGCCAGTAGAACTTGCATCAAAAGAAGATTTCACAAGTTGTTGATGTTTTTCATGAACAATTCTAGCTTTATCTCTCTCTTCTTCTAGTTTAAGGATTTGATCATACCTTAATTGAACGGATGAAGAAGGATTTTCTTCAATAAATTGTACTAGGGCTAATGATGGAAGAGTTAAATTTGATGGTATCACAGCTTCTTTTCCATAAACTAAATTAAAAGGTGAAGTTCCGATTGAAGCTTTCTCTGTAATATGATCAGCCCATAGTGCAAAGATTAAAGATTTATGCCAATTCTTTTGATTTTGATCGATAGTCCTTTTAATAATCTTGATGAGATTTTTATTAGTGGATTCAGCTAATCCATTACCTTGTAGGTAATAATTTGCTGAATATTTGAGTTTAAAACCTCTTTTAACTGCAAATTCAATTAAACTGTTTCCTGAGAAATAAGATGCATTATCAAAGACAAGAGCTTGAGGTACACCAAACCTGGTTATGATAAATTGATCTATGAAATCAATAATTGCATCAGAATTGGCTACCTTCAAAGGGATTGCCTCTACCCACTTTGTAAAATAATCGGTTGCAGTAAGAATGTACTTGTGCTGCTTGGAAGAATGAGGTACTATCTCACCAATAATGTCAAGTCCCCATTGTTCAGATGGTTGCTCAATATTTACTGGTTGCAAAGGAAAAGCTGGTTTCCTTTGCCTTCCACTTGCAGTTTGGCAGATTCTGCACTTTCTTACATATTCATGTGTATCTTTAAAAAGGGTAGGCCAATAATAGCCAGCATGAATTATTTTGTGAGTTGTGGTGTCACCTCCAAAATGACCTCCTGCTGGTCCATCATGCAACTCCTGCAAAACCTTTTCAGCCTCAGTCTTTTCTAGACATCTCAACAAAATTGAATCATAATTTTTTCTAAACAACACATTATCAATGATCTCATATTTAACAACTTTTAATCTTAAAGCACGTTTTTTCTTATAACTGAGATTAGAAGGAGCATACCCATTTTTTAAGTAATAGATGAGATCAGAATACTGAGACTCAGAATCCGTAACACTTATCTGATTTACTTGAATATCTTGATTTGAATGATCATTCTCTGGTATGTTATGAGCTCCTGCTAATAATCTGCAAAAAGCTTGTCCTCTAACAATCTTAGCTGGTTTAATATCAACATCATATTCTTGTAGGGCTGTCACCCAGTTAGCTCGTTTTTCTCCTACTTCTCTCTGAATTAATAATTGCCTCACTGCAGAGAATGGGACAATAATTTTTGTATGAGTTTTTAAGAGAAAAGGTCTAAAATGCTTGATTGATTTGAACACGGCAAAGGCTTGTTTTTCAACATCGGAATAATTCAGTTCAGCTCCTTGCAGATTTGAACTGAAGAATGAAATTGGTGCTTCAATTTTCTGATCATTAATTTGTGTTAAAACAGCTGCATAAGATGTCTCTGTGGCTAAAGTATACAAAATAAAATCTTTAGAAAAATCCGGAGTACTTAGTGCTGGTGCATTAATGATTGCATGTTTGATTAACTCAAAGGCTTCTTTTTCTTTATGCCCCCATTTGAATACTGAATTCTTCTTGATCATATTTTGCATAGGTAAAACAATTAAAGAAAAATCAGGAATGAATCTTTTTACAAAATTGATCTGTCCAAGAAATGATTGCATGGATTTTTCGTTATGAGGTAAAGAAATATCAGAGATCTCTTTAACTCTGTCTGGATCAATGTATATACCATCTTTTGATACAATAAATCCTAAAAGTTTTCCTTCACCTAAAGCAAAGAAAGATTTTTTCGGATTTAATGAAATACCAAACTTTCTACATCTTTCGAATATTTGTTTAAGATCATGTAGATGATTGGTTCTGTTTTTAGAGAATACTGTTATATCATCGAGATAAACAACAACTGATTTATTGATCAGACCTTTAAATGCTATGTCCATGGCTCTTTGGAAAGTTGCTCCTGCATTTATTAATCCAAAAGGCATTTTTGATAAGCATAAGTTCCCCATTTCGTTCTGAAAGTTGTTTTCAATCTGTCATCTGGATGAACTAAGACTTGATTATAGCCTGAGAATCCATCAAGAAAGGACATAATTTCAGAACCAGCTACTTTTTGGAGTATCTGCTCCATGGTTGGCAATGGGAAATTGTCTTTCAAAGATGCCTTGTTTAAATTTCTGACATCAATACAGATTCTTATATCACCATTTTTCTTTCTTACAGGTACCATATTGGAAACCCAATTGGAATGCCTGACAGGAAAAATGATTTTGGCTTTCAAAAGTTTATTAAGTTCTGATTTGATTTGATCTTCAAGATTTGGATGAACTTTCCTTAGCTTTTGTTGAACAGGTTTCATATCAGGAAGCATTGGAATTGTGTGCTGAATAATTGAAGTATCATATGTTTTTAAATCATCATAATTCCAAGCGAAGACATTTTTGTACTTGCTCAATAGTTTAATGAAGGCATCCCTTTCCTTTGATGTTAAATTAAGTCCTAAATTAACATTTTGAGGTTTTGAATCAGAACCAAGATTCACTAATTCAAATTTCAAAGTAGAACTTTGGAGCTTGGTATTAGTGACTTTCTTGAATCTGTCTTTAATATCATACAAGTCCTCCAATCTAACAACAGATTTCGGAATGGGATTTTCATTACTTTTTGAAGAAATTTGTAAATCATGCTCTTCTTCATCAATAATTTGATCATCATATGATTTCTCAGAAGTCATGAAGTTCAAGATATCTTGATCATGGTAAAAAACTCTCCAATTTGTAACATTGTCTGGGACAGATGGTCTAAAAAGTAATTCTATTGAAAATCTATCTGGGCTAAAATCTTCGGAAGGTATGAGTCTGGAAGCAACATTGGCTAGCAAGTCTGCTGCTGAATTTTGAGACCTAGGGATGGAAGAAATATTGAATGCAGAAAAGTGTGTGGTGAGTTCTTGAACCAGCGATTGATAATGTTTGAGGTGATTTGAAAGACAGTGAATTGTATTTCTCACCTGTTTGACAATAATTTCAGAATCGCCGAATACTTTCAAATATTGCACTTTAAGGCCAATTGCTTTGTACAAACCTTGGACTAGAGCTTCATACTCAGCTGTATTGTTCGTGCATTCAAATTCTAACCTACAGGACAGCATTGTCTTTTCACCTTGCGGGCTAACCAAGATACACCCTGCTCCTGAACCTTCGTTAGATTTAGAGCCGTCAAAATATAAAGACCAAAATAAAGAAGTATTAACAAGATTATTTACAGTTTCCCCAGTATCACTAAAACATCTTGATCTATCAGTTTGTGAATAGTTTTCAATCTGTGATGTTAAACTGTTTACTGAGAAAGGGGATGGTTGGGCAGTGAGATTTCCAAAAAATGACTCTGATGAATAATTTCCCAAGATGTTGTTATTAAATGCAATTGGTTGATTTTCCTGTTCAAAATCTGTTAGAGTATGGGTCATGTGTTTCTCTCGATTGATTTTTATTTGATTTGGCTTTCCCCCATAAGGTAACCACATGTGAGACCAATCGGTAGAAATATATCCGTGGAGCTTTTCGGACCAATCTCTACTTAAAATCAACCCATAAAATTCAGGTATATCAGCTATTAAGATATCAATTCGTTGAACTACCCGTGGATCAGCTGCTAACCTGATAGTTACGGAGTTAATCTCTCCTAAAACCGGGACCTTGCTTCTGTCTAACTGTACAATGTGTATGGAAGACTTTTGGGGTTCTATGTTCAGTTTAGAACAAACTGAAGCTGGCATTATATTGGATGATGCCCCTGAGTCAATCAAACAATTGTGTAGGTTTCTGTTGTAGATCTCAAAAGTCAATAGGAAGGGTGGAGTGTGAGAATTTGATCTATCCCCAATCAGGACTGAATCAGTAGCTTCTATCATACCAGAAGGTGGTTGACCAGAATCATTTGCAGCTTTAGCACTGGGAAGAGGTGAACAGGGAACAGCATTCAATTCCTTGAGAAGCAATTTCTGTTGATGTTTTAATTTGCTAAGTTCAAACATAGTTATGTTTGCCTTAGTTTTCTTCATATCATCAACAATATTGTAATCCATTGAATCGGATACTACTAATGTTTTGGATGTTGGAAGAGTATTTGAAGTTGAAGGTGGGTTTTGAGGAACTGCTGCGGGTGATTTCTTTGTAGGTACTTTTTCTTTTGTTGTAGCAGCACCTGCACTCCGCTTCTTTGAAGTTGTCTGAACAGGTTCGGGAGTACCTTTACTCCTAGTAGAGACAGGTAAAGCTTCTTCATCATTATCTGTATCGGAGTTGGGCAGTATGAAATCCCACATACCATGACATTCAACAATTTCTTCTTCATTATCAATTGATGAGATTGTTTCCTCTTCTTCCTCTTCTTGATCTGATTCTGCATAAGATACGATATTTGGCGGTTTTGATTCGGTTTTCTTATAATTCTTGAAGGGCCTCTTGGTTGAAGTTTCAGCTACTTGTTTCTTAATTTCAATCATTTCATTTGACATAGTCTTGAGAACTTTTTGGAGGCCTTCCATATCATATGGATCTTTTGAGATTTTCTTCTTTGAGTCTTCTTTGAATGAAACTTTTTTGGTTTTTCTTTACTCAAGAGCTGCTTTCTTTTCTAGAGCATTAATACGTTTTTCCACAGCAAGTGCTTCTTTCATGTTTTCAGCAAGTGTTGGTTTTGCGGCCCTGTCTACAAAAATAGCTATATTGGCAGGTAGGGCAGTAATATACCACTCACTTCTGATTTTTTCACTTGGTTTGGAAGTCGTTGGGATTTTATTCAAAAGTTTATTGAAACGAGCATTAAATTCTTTAATGGGTTCCCTATGCTCTATCCTAAGATTGGAGAGATCATTTATTAGTGTAGCTAAAGATCTATCGTCTCCATACTTAGTGAGAAATTGTTCTTGGCAAATGTCCCAACTGGTAATAGAATCAGAAGGCAGGGAAAAATACCAGGATCCTGCTGATCCTTGCAATGTATAAGGAAAAAGTCTAACAACGACATCTTGCTCAGTTACTCCCTTCAAATTAACTGCTAACATGAAGTTATTGATATGTTCCTCAGCTTGGGTTCCATTTTCTGGATTAAACTTGGGTAGCCATTTTTCAGGAGCATCGGGTAATGCATGTAATGGTGCGGGCATATTGACTGCACCCGGTCTGGTCCATGGATCTGCCATTGTAATACCGGTGGTGGATGATACTGCTGTTGAGATTCCAGATGTCTGGGAAGGAATTGATATTGAGGAGTGAGCAGGTTGAGATGTTGAAGTTCCCAATTCCTGGTGAAAAATGATATGTAATGAGGAAGTGGATGGTTGACTTCGCACTGGGGAAGATGAGATGGAAGATGTGGATGAAAGTGCTTCACTGTCAGAATCTTCAGTATTTTTCTTTGCCTTTTTCCTTTTAGGTAAAGGAAATTCAGTAGGTTCAATACCGAGCTTTTCACTCTGAAGTCTGGTAAGAGGGTGAGGTAGATTGAATTGCGAAGTCTCACTGCTTTGAGATAGCTCAGACTTCTGTGGTGAAATCGAGAAGCTCTGAAGTTTCTGGATGAGAGACTGAACTTCGGGAGATTCAAGACTTAATTGTTCTGAAGTATGGTGGGTTTGAGCAGTGATAGTAGATACCTCTTCTTCTTGCTTGGATGCTGGGGAATCAGCGGGCAATTTGGAAGTACGAGGTGATGTGGAGGGAGAATTACTCTTAGAATGGTTTGTAGATTTGGGTTTGCTTGCCATTCACAGTAGGAGGCCCTCCTTCTAGCGCCAAAAATGTTGAAGCCTAGAAAATCTCTGCTTCAAACATTGGGGGAAAAACCACCCGGTCGGGACCTTAAGACAACTCCTTTTCCGTTTGGGATGGTGGCTCCGACTGGATTTAAAGGACCAGTTTCCTTATAACTAAATGGATTGAATTGAATGGGTGAAAATGGGACTAAATTGACAGAATAATAAAACTATCTAATCTAAACTAAATGCTGATAAAGAAATTCTAATTTTAACCCGGGTAATAATATGTGAATACAACTTAGGATTGTTTCAATCTAATAAGAACCATGAAAATGTATTATTAGTTAAATTGAAATGTGCAGAAACGAATAAAGATAACTCTGTTTAATAAATTAAACAGAGTTATATTAGCATATTGCATTCATCATCATATACCATTCATATATGTATCTAAATGGTAATATTCCAATTATACTCAGAAATGATAATATAAAGAGGAAATATTATGAAAATCAAATATATAAATGATAGCAAATTCTTCAAACGAATACCATATAACAGAGACAATTAACAATGAACGGATAAAAATACCTCATTCATATTGCAGACTGTCAAACGAAGTATGATACTCTGATCTAGTAACTCCGATGTAAAATTAACTCCAAAGGCACAAAAATGCAACACTTCAAAGATACTTTGAGCACAAAAATCACCAGATGTGATCTTTCATAGAAATATAATAAGGAATGAAGTACAGAAATGTTAGCTCCAAATCCTCAAAATATTACAACTTCCGATCCTTCTCTAAATGCATGAGAGGGATTTAAATAATAAAATTACATAACAAAATCCTAAAACTATTGCTACAATCTATTAAATTAAAACTGAAATGCTATTTTGAATAAAACTGATTCATTGTTTTTCTCCTTCGCTTGATAAAGCCAAGTTGCAAATGTTCAACATATCTCGGAGTCTTGGTGGATGACTCATCTCAGTATGCAACTGTCCAGCATAGGTGGCATCAGAAAACTCTGGAATTAGACAATCAACAGAGTTTGATAGAAGTTTGATAGCTGTCTGTTGATTGTTTGGCTTGATCACATAAGTCCACATACTATCCCAGGATATAGTTTGAAGTCTGCCGATTTGTTGACTTTTCTTTTCCATTTCTTCTCTCCACCTGTCTTCAGTTTCTTTTATCTTTGGCAAACTGCCAGGAACACAGTCTGAAATGAGATTAATTGAATATAGGCTGTCATTTATGAATTGCGTGAGATTGTTCATTATATTTCTGGCTCTTGATATTGCTCTATCAGATTTTATTAATTGATGTTCCCATTCTGTAAACAGGATTTCTTTGTGTTTTTCCTCTATCCTAAGAAGATTTGCTTCTTTTCCCTTTTCTGTATCCTGCCAGTTGAGAAACTCAGAAATCTTTTCATCGGCATCATCTATTTCTTGTCTAAGAGTTATGATAGTTTGGATCAAAGATGAAGTAATATCACAAAAAGGTTCTGCTTGTGACAGTTTTGAGCAAAATTCAATTAACTGCTGAGTCAATAATTTATTAGCCTCAAGGGCTTCTGATTTGAATTCATTTAACTTTGGGTAATCTTTAAACTTATCCAAAGTTGCTTGAAATTCCTTTTCTTGAATCAATTTTGCATTTTCCTCATTTTGTAGCAGACTTTGTAACTTATAAATTTCTTCATTTAGCTTCTTTTGTTTGCCTAAAAGATTTTCATCAACCTTCTTCTTTTCTTCAGCAGGCTGTTTCTCCAATTCTTTAGACCTGAATGTCTGATCCTGTAGTTGCTGTTGCAATTGGCTAATCAGTTGCTGATTCTCCTTAGCTTGTTCTTCTAGTGAAGCTATGTGAAGATCTTTCTGAATTACCAGTTGAGAAACTTCTACAACTTTATCTACTGTTGCAGCACTATAAGCTCCTGTATACTGGGATAATTTCGTGAGGTCTTCAAATGGATTCATTTCATTGTTCTTATAAACAATATTCATAAACTCCTCTGATGGAGTAGAAAATATGCCCTGTTCTGTTTTTCTTTTCTTTCTTTGTCTTTTGACAACAGCCTTATGTTTAGGGCTGTAAAATACATCCAAAGGAGGGATTTCCTCACATTTTAATACAATATGACCTGTAGGATGTTCAGGAATGATTTCAACATCCTGCTCTATTTGTTCTGAACCTTTATCCTGCAATCCAAGCTGTTGAGCAAACTGATCATATTGATTTAATAGCTGAGAAGAAATATCAAGATTAGTGGGAACCGTAATCTCCTTCGTTATTTCTTTTTCTTTCTCTTTATCTATGCTCTGCTTGGTGCTTTTGTCATCTGATCCATCCTTTTGATTATGCACCTCATCATTGATATTTGTACATTTGTCTATCATTTGAGCAGTATTCCCTTTTGGGGCATCAGGTTTGTCAATAGTGACCATTTTTTGAGAATGTACAATCGGCTGGTTGACAGCCGATTGTGTAATGATTTTGCTGGTAGATGTTTCTACTAGCATTTGGCCGGATGTACCTTCTGTCTCTGATTTTTGGATTTGAGTTCTCAGCTGGTCTAGAGGTACTCTCAACAATCTCTGGCTTCTAAATAAGAGAAATTTATTTATTTCCTCTTGTTGAAATGTAGACTTGATCAAGTCAAAAATCTGAGGAAAATTATCTAATGAGATAAACAAATCATCGAACATATCTGGTTCATGCTCAAAACGAGCAATTGAAACTGAAGCAGTGACATCAAATGCTATCTTTTTTGGATCATACTGTCTTCCAGGAATGGTTGCAAATTTACAACCTCTCATCTTGAAGACTTCCTTTTCTGCATGCTTGAAATCATTTAGAGTGAAATGACCACAATTGAGTGGGAATTGAGGCCACATTTTCTTCTTGCTGTTGTTCAAAGACCTAGATATACCTTCAATTGTCAATTGATAAGAAACTTCTTGAGCGAGAAGTTTGTCTGGGACAAAAAGCAGAAGAACATGCGGCTCCACTATACTACCAAAAACCCTGATGTAAGTAAATTTTTCCTCCCCAAACCAATCTCCGATTGCAGACAGGTTGGCTTTAGCTTTATCAGAAATCCTAGGGGGAAAGCGATTAAAAATGGTTTGGAAAACGGGAATGAGGAAGCCATGACAGATTCTATATACATTAGCTTGGAAATGACTCTTCCAAAGCAATTTATGATAAATATGGATTGGAAGGGGGTTATCGGGAGTCCATTTCCATCCAAATAAGGGAAATTTAGAATTGAAACAAATAGCATCAAGAATATAGGCACAAAAGAAAAAGGGGGTAGAATTTCCAGCATCCTTTTCTTGTCTGTACTCAAGGATCCTATTGGCCATTCTATCAGAAAGAATAACAGCCCAATCCATAATGTCGGAATTCACAGCTGCTAGGATTAGGGGGACCATTTGTATAGAAAACCTAGCTGAATTATCATTTCCAAATAACCTACACATCATGGCAGCTGCATAGGAATATGGAGGCAGAAGAGAATCTACCGAATACATACCGGATGCTTCATTTCGGTGCTTCTCTGGGTTTTTCCTCCAATTTCTGATAGGGTCGGATTGGACTTTGTTATCATCAGCAAATTCTTTGATAAATTCCTTGTTATGCACCTTCTGTGGGTCTGGAAGGTGGTACATTGCTTTCAAGTCTTCTGCTTTAAACGAGCCGAAAGGCACTCCGGATGCTGAAATAAACATTCTATCTTTTATCTTTACACTGTCAATAATCCATCGAACTGCATCATAGTAAGGCATGATGCTTGCTCTGGCTGCAATTCGATGCAGAAATGAATTTGCTAGTGTTCTTTCGTTGATGTCAGAATCGGAATCCGAGCTATCCTCGTCTGGAACTGATGCCTTCTCCACTGTGACCTTGGGGTCTAATTTTTCCAACAGGTTGTAGACTGCGTCCCATGTCATTTTTCCAAGACCTTGGCATGATGTATCTGTGACTAGCCTTAGCTTTACGGGCTTTTCTTTTGAGACTGTAGGAGTCTCGGCAAACTTCACTGGTAGAACAGTCTTATTTCTTCTTCCTCTTTTTGACATTTCTATGTCTGCTACCGCTTCTCTTTGTCTGTGAATGAAAGAACTTGGTGTTCTTTGGCTCTGCAAGACAATAAACTCTCAGTCGTGCTCAACAAGTCATTCAAAACGGAATGATTTATGAATTTATGGTTTTCATTCATTTGTTGCGTAAATGCTCCTTTTGGGTCACACTTAAGTATTTAAAACCAAATCACAAACCTTATTCATTTGATTCGTTATTGAATGCCTTTCGTACCAATAAAGATTTGGCGCTTGTGATATATTAATATATTCAACAAAAATCTTCGTATGCAAAATAGATGAATCGCATCGGAAGTTTTCGAATGGCAAATGAATATCACAATACGTTTATCCCGATTGATCGATTGCGATTGCAGATCTTTCCGATCTCTGATGGTGGGGTCTACCATATTTTTTAAACAAATGTTCGATTTTCTTTTAAAAGCGCTTATTATCAAATGCACATCGGATCGGGGAATTTCAACTAAGCGTAAAGAGTTTTTTAAAGATTGTCCCGATTGATCGATTGCGATTGACCGCATCGCATCGGAAGCTTTATTTAATTGTTTTAAACTCTTAGCGATTTAGAATCTTCCAATTGGACTAATCGCATCGGAAGATTTGAAATGGGCATATGATATTTCTTTTGAGTGTTTTTTCCGATTCTCCGATTGCGATTGAGCTTTTAACTTTGATTTGTTTTTATGATAATGCCTTTTATATTAGATCGGACTATAAGTTTTTTTTGAATGTTGAATATGAAATTTCAAAACAATGAATTTTATTCCTAAATGTTTTATTTCTAAAAAGAAAGGGACCCTATTTCTAAATTTTATTTCTAAAATTTAGAAAAAGGGAGGGTTGTTGTATAGTACAACATCCAAATGTTTATTCCAAATACTTATGGATACTTCCATTGTCTATGGCGTTTCATGACATATTTGTATTACATACATATGCTTTGTTAATCAATATGAATGAGCATTTACCCCAAGAAAAGATTTCGGTTTATGAACTCATCTCAAGTTAGTTTATTGAATAAAAAATTACAATTTTTTCTATAGATTATATGTTATGAACTATGATAATGAGCATTTAACACATCACTTAATTCTATTGCATATGCATACATTAGTTCAACTTGTTTATCAACACAGTTAATTTCTGAGGTGTGGCATATGTGTTTATGTATGTATTTATTTGTCATAACTTTAAAGCTATATATACATAGAGAGGCATCCACATGCTCATCACTTTAACAACATTGTTACAGTCCCAAAATAATCCAAACTATTTAAACCATAAATTAATCATAAGCTCATTAATATTTAAGCAAGGCAAACATATACTTATATTTAAAGTTGTATGAAAATTGATTCTAGGACAAGGAATCCCCCCCCAACCATAAAAAATTATAGCCAAACTTACTTATAGCTATCACCCCAAGCCAATTCCAGAGTCTGAGGGGGGTGCTTTCATAAGGTATTAGAACACCAACTACCAATGGAAACATGGAATTGAGGGGGCCTCTTCCTTAATCCCACTAGTAAACGATGCCATGTTATTAGCATAGGGAGTTGAGAGGTTCTTGCCTCACCAAAAGTGCATACAAAATGATTCACTCCCTTATAGGGAGTCCAGGATTCATTGTAAGAGTAATACAATAACCAAGGTATTTAATCTAGTCTTCTTTTGATGTTGTTGCAGGATTAGCCTCTTACCAAGTTGTCTAGGGCTCTAGAGCCTACTATATCAACGCTTGACCTCCAGGGGACCTAAGCTATTGCATGGCTCCAAATATTACATCCCGACTCACATCATCTAGGGACCCAAGAAATTACAGAGCTTCGGAGAATATGTCTCAACCCAAAGCCTCCAGGGACCCAAGCTGTTACAGGGCTCTAGGGATCCTATCTCAACCCATAACCTCCAGGGAACCCAAAATTGTTACAGGGCTCCATATACAAGTAGTTAAACCCACAACCTTTTGGGAAACTGAGAGCCAATCCCCTTCTCTTATCTCCTGTTTTGTGTTTACTGTTGATTGAATTTTATTTTTATTTTTATTTTAATTAATTAATTAATTTATTTATTTCTGTTGCTCGAAATGTGTCTCCTCTATCCTTCAACATGAATTATAATATCGTTCCTTGCCTTTTTTTTCTTAGCTCACATTTACTTCTTCATCCTTTATTTCATGAACTATGCAGTTTCCCTCTTAGTTTCTTGTCCCTTTTCCTTGTGGAGGTTCCCAAGTGCATGGGCATGTGTATCTTCCTTACAGTTCATTCAATTTTAATAACCATTTCATTAATTCATTAAACAACCAACTTTAAATGGTTTTCCCAAACATTTTATATTTTCTATACAAGAAAACGTCAACATCCAAAGCAAGGAATCCTCCTCCCCAACTTTGGAATACATTTCCATTTAAATCAATCCCTTTTTCTTAATTTAACATATTTGTAAAAAATATTTACAATGAATTTTATGAGAGAACCATGGGTTGGGATCATCACATGATGTTGTAACAACAGATGCCATAAAAACTATCAATGTGAAATCTATATAAAACATTGTAACAACTAATGTTGTAACACCCATTACTGTTGAAAATGTTGAAACTGCTGTAAAAGTTGATTCGATAACAACTACTACTATTGAAACTACTGAAATAATGACCATCGTAGAAGATGCTATAAAAACAAAAGTTGTAACAACTAATGTTGTAACAACAAATTCTCTAACAATAGATTCCATAACAATTGTCAATGTCAAATCTAATGAAAATGTTGTAACAACTAATGTTGTAACACCCATTCAGATCCTTTCAATGTTGAGTAGCTAGATGTAGTAAAGGTTTTGAATATGAAATGGTTATGGGGAATGGGACTATAGTAAAATCCATGTGGAGTACTATATTGATCAACAATAATTTCACAAGTACAATTGCAGTTGGTAGCGCTAACTCTCTAGTTGAAAAAAGTGGTGAAAGGGTGTTTCCCTTTGTCTATGTCACTTCTTGGAGAAATGGTTGTGTTTGAATATCACATGTAGAATAGCTAGGAGATAGAGGGATTTCTCCACCCCAGGATTATGCTTAGAGGTCAAAAAAAGTTAATGAATTGTGGGAGGATGAAAGAACTTGACTTCAGTATAAGAATTAAGGCAAGGAAGGTGACATATAGGTGACCTAGGTCTATCCTAAAGGGTTGCTATAGGCCTACACCAAAACTGTAAGTTGATTATTCACTGCAAATTTTAAAGGGTAAAATATTTCCATATAGATGATTGTTGTAAATTATTTGTGCCTACCTAACAATTTGAGAACATATTTAAGGTATAGTTTTTGGGGGCTAGTAATTAGGGGTCAAATTCAAAATCAAGATAATCCTTGGAATATATGAATTAACATTGATCACTTCCTAGAGAGGGCATGATGTACCTCTATTAACTAGTGAAGCTATGGATTTTAGATGTTGTAGCAATTTTCAAATAAATAAATCAGACTTCCTTATGGAATAACTTCTTATTGATGAATTATAATCGTGTTGGAATCCATTTGGAATTTGGCTTGAAACCTAATGCAAATGTAGTCAATTATTCTGCTTGTTGATCAAGAGCATTGATCCCAATAGATGTTTCTTTTGGTAAATTGTATACAAGATGAAGGCTGAGCATTAGTTACATGAATTACAACAACGCATCATGGTAGGATCATTTAACTCACTTGGACTAACAAAGGATCCTTGAACTATACTTGAACAAGTTATGGTTTTTGTAAATGAATTGCATTAACAACTAATTAATGAATTGCATTGGAAACAATCATTGATTTTTAGAGACATGATTGTTTTCTTTTATATTTATTTTCATAATGATCCATGTTGAAGAGGTAAACAATCCATAGGCCTATTGTTTATGGATCATATGTTATCAAAGCAACTAAATTTATGGCCTTGAAGGATATGTAGCACCTTGAGAAGAAAATTTAGGGGGTAGAAAGCCATTTCATATTACTTTTCAAATCTTGAAAGTGGTCGGAATCAAAATATGTGTTGCTTCCTCCGAACACTACACCAACACTTGGGGGATCAAGAAAAAAAGTTGAGAAGCACAAACATAGGAAACAATGGATTTAGAAGCAGATGTTGTAACAATAATCCATTTCATCTTACTTGTCAAATCTTTAAATTGGGTAGACTAAAAGATGTTTATGCCACCAACACCACACTAGCCCTTGGGGGATCAAGAAAAAAAATTAAGAAGCACACATATAGGTAAAATTGGATTGAGAAGAAGATGTTGTAACAACATATGTTATAACAACAAATGCCATAACAACATGTAAATGTTAAAAATGTTGAACATGATGTAGTCGTTGATGTTGTAACACCCATTACTATTGGAAATAATGAAACTGTTGTAAAATCTAATGATATAACAAACTCCACTATTGAAACTATTGAAACAATGACAATTACAATAACAACAGATGTTTTAACAATTGAGGGTGTGTTAGATCCCTGTAATTTGGCAGATTGGCAAGACCAAATGTACAAGGGTAACATCAAAACAAATTTGGAGTCCTAGGACCTAGCCTTCCTAGACTCATAGAGGGCTCTCTCTATATTTGTGTAAAATATGTAACTTGTTTGTTTTAGGATGTTGATTTTAGTCTAGTTAAATTGATAGGGTTTGTTTGTTTTGTTTTGTTTGGATGGGCTAGTTGTCAAGAAGAATAGATAGAGTAAGAGAAACTTAAACCATTGGGCTATTGAGTCTACAAAAATTCTTGAAAATTACAACAATAGGTCAAGGGTGTTTCATAGGGATAGTTAACAAAGCCAAATGGATCTAAATAGGTTTAGTGAGTGTGAAATGAACATTAAGTTGTGAATCTAGTAGGTTTAAAGGGAAGTTAAGAATCATTTAACATAAAATATAACAAGAAGAGTCTATAAGAGTACTATTCATTAAGAAATAATCAAAGGACAGGGCGCGCCATAAAATTATTTGACCTAGCTCTATCAAGTAAAATTTAAAACAACTATCCAGAAAACCCTAGAGAGCATGGAACTCCTAACTTCTCTAGCTATCTACCTTCAGATAAAGAAAACATTCAAGATAGCACATAAGTAATGATTAATGAGCAGGGAACTCCTAAATTCCTTAATCAAACTGTAAAGACCTTCAAAGTAACCATTTCAATATAGACTAAAGGACAGGTCATACCATAAACTTGTTTAGCCTAAACCCTAATAAGAAAACTTCAAAGAAATCCTAGAAAACAATGATTCAAGCTATACCAAAGGACAGGGCATACCATAAAATTCTTTGGATTGTCTCTATTTAATCATTTTGAAGACAAACAAGCTAAGTGGAATTAAAGAGAAATGAAGAATTCCTTAATCATACCTAGCAGAGGAAAACATTTGAGCAATAGAAGCAGACAAATCTAAGGTGCCTCTAACAACATATCTTAGCCTAAAATTTCTCTTCTAATGCAAGAGAAAATATGGAACGATATGAGAACATAATGAAACAATAACCAGATTAGAGCAACATCACCATTAACCAGGTTCATGAATCCTATGAAGGTGCTTGCTTCATTGATGCTTAGTCCAAAAACAATCACACAACTCCAAGTCTATGTATTCATCTCAATAAACAACCAACAATAAACATGAAGCCTCCATGAAGTATTTAACTTGCAAAGGAGGGGAGAAACCCTAGCTAGGGTTCCAAAATGTCATTAATTACACATTTAAGTCATTTTGTCCCATGAGACCATGCAAGGCCTAAGGCACAAATATCCCAAACTCATAAATGCAAAAATAACTTCTACGCTAACCTCTGAGCTAATTTGGGAATAATTTGACCTTTAAGGCCTCTCAATAACTTTTAAAATATCTCCAAGTGTCTTTTTTTGACTTTTTGGCAAGGGCACAATGCCAAATCTTGAAAAATCGCCTATTTTGCAGCTAAGATTTGGAGGCCTTCCTGGTGTCCAAATGAGCTCCATGATAGCGCATTGGAAATCCTGTCCTGTCTAGTTTCCAAATATGCCTTTGGTTTCCAAAATGGTGTCAATTTTTCTGCTAAAAAATCCATTCTCCCAAGACTACTTAGAGCACAACAATGGTGTTGAAAAGAGGGCAGAAAGGTGATTTTTTGCTTGTTTTTGGCCCTTTTGAGGGACCAGTTATGCTCCAAATGACTTGAAACTTTCTAAGGGTGATGTCCTTGGCCTAAGGATCATGAAAATGAAAATTTTTCCTCAATTGAGTGCCCCAAATAAGAGCTCAGCGCCAGTGGCGCTGCACGTTTGACCCTTTTTCTGCTAGCCAACTGTAAAAAACTCAAAATTTGCAAAAATGTGCCAAAATTGGGATTTATCTTGCTTATCATGTTTGGGATGCTTGGAGGGATGCATCAGCAATAATTTCAAGTTTTTCTTTCTCCTTTTCCTCTTTTAGGGCTTGAATCTTTCCAAGGGCTCTTTTGAGCTTGTCCCTTGAAATTATGTTCCTCATGGCATAACGCTTTGCCATCTTCTTCTACAATTCAATGTCTCTTTTTTCCTTCTCAAGTTGACCCTATAGGTGCACATTGGCTCTCTCTAGCCAATATTCCCTATCATAGCTGATCTCCATGGCAAGCCACTCACTTGGAGTGAGCTGCTCTGCCAATGTTGTCTCTTACTATCTTTCCTTGGCTAAAGCCTTCTTCAAACCAATTGTCCTTGGACTCTTCCTAGGAAGTTATTCTTCCTCATCCTCACTATCATTAAGAGTTCCCAAGGTTTCATATAGCTTTACCTTGGATTTTCCATCCTCTTTTCGAGCTCTGATATCTCTGAACTCACTGATGGCTTCCTCTATCTCCAACTGTTGGTTTTCTACCTCAAGGAAGTTGATCACATTTTTGGCCCTACTAAGATCGGTTTGCAGCTCTTTGATCAGAGAATATTTGCTATTTAGAAACATGTTTGTGACCTCTCCTCATTCTCATCATCACTGTCAATGTGAATTAGCTAAAACTCTTGTTCAGACTCATGTTAATCCTCTTTTTCATCAATGTCTTGCTCTACAACCTTTTCCTTACCTTTGTCAAGCTATTTTTTTGATGATGAAGGCAGGGCCCCTTCCACAATATATGGAGAAAACACCTGCCTCTGACCTCTTTTATAGGTCAAAATAAAAGGTTCTATGTCAACCATCTTAGTGCCATCTGTCGCACTGCCATTTGCCTCACTGCTCTCTTCACTCTTTGATGCTGTGTCATGAGATGAAGGTGAAGGGTTGTGGGAAGATGATGAAGGAGGATCAACATGGGGTGAAGGAACGTGAGTGGATGGAGATGTATGATCAATATGAGGTGATGGAGGAGTGGATTCTGGAGGATGGGATGATGAGGGGAAATTTTGTTGATGATGGGCTTGTGGATAAGTGAACACCTCATTGGCAATGAAGGTCTCTCATGGAATGCCTTTCTGTTGTAGTTGTTGCATAACAACCATTTTGATAAGTGAGTGATGAAACAATATTTTCATTTTTTGAGGATAGTCTCTCTTTTGCACTATGTGTGACATTTTATCAATGTTTCGGTAAAGGTAATAGGGTATGTGCAACATCCTCACTCTAGTAAAGTGCATAAGCAACCTGATGTGGTATGAGTAAAGGCGGGAGAATCTTCCCTCACACGTGAGATATTCATTATGATCCTCATCATGGGTGCATATCTATCAAGCAGATGTGAAAAAGTAAATATGGACTTGTGGTGGTCTTTATACCTAGGTTTTAGATATGGCTCAAAGTAGCTCATGTCTAGGTTTTCCTTCTTGAACCATTTCTCCCCTACACTATGTATGCTTGTGGAATTGGCAAAAGCATCTGTAGATAACTCAAAGGTGACCCCTTCAAGGTTAAATTTTTTTTCATGCAAGTTAATGATAAAGAGTCTAGTTAGCTCAGGGTGGTTTTGCACCTGTTGCACCTTTTCACAAAAATCAAAGCATCCTACATGCTTGAAACAAGAAATAGTAAGGGGAGATGAAATGAGATCTCTTGTATTGAGGGGTTCAAATTTATTGATATTTCCTCCTTTGTGATCACGCCTCCTTGGAATTTGGACCTCCACACCACTACCACTATCTCCCTCTCTTGACATTTTGAAAAATATGTTTTTCCAACCCTAGGATTGATGTGAAAATTGAGATGAAAAGGAGGGTAATGGAATGTCAGTTTTCAAAAGTGAAGGGACAGAGTTTTATGAAGGAAATGGATGTAGGTACAAGCTTAGATGAATGAAAAACATCCAAACAATGTAATTCCTCTGTCTATCACTGATTTTATTTATAGGCAGATGAACTAATGGTAAACATGGATTTCAAGTTTAAGCCTTAGGGTTTCCTCTTAGGGTTTCACTTCTTTCAATTAAATGATGACAAAAATTCTTGGAGATGGGTTGATGACCTGTACTTACCCCTCAATATGTTTGTAGGACCTTTAGCAAGAGTTTGGAAGCCCTTTGGAGTGATTTGAGTGGTTTTAGGGTTTAGAAACCCTTCCTATTTAAACACGTAGCGCTAGTGCTGAGGGCGCAGTGCTAGTCCTGAGCGCACAACGCCAATGGAAAACTTAACTGAGTCTGTCGAGCAAGCACGAAACACTCTGCCTAGGGCGCAATTCTCACTTCTAGGTGCGTAGTGCCCGTGTAAAATGTGTGGGGGGAATTTTCCAAGGGCACAGCGCCTGATCCTAGGTGCACAACGCCAGTTTAAGTGCATAGCACAAAGACACTTTGCCAAAATTTGGCTTGAAAACTCACAAGTTATTTCCCTCTGAATGCTCTTGCTCTTTTTAAATGAAACAATGAATCTTTTGAAGTGTATAATGAGCTTTTATAGGCATGTGGCATTTGATTTATCTTTATAAACCCACTTTCTAATGTTTTAAAGTCATTATGCCTTTCTCATTGATATTGTTTACACTTTTTCCTTGCAGGTTGATAAAATGATGAATTTGACCTTTCTTTTGGTCATGGAGGCATGATAAATTAATTTTAACACCTTTGGGATTCAACCATACAGTATCATATTCAAAATCCTCTTTTCCTTCCACCATGGAGTTCAATTTATGATTTTCACCTTGTCTGGCCACTTTCTTCAAAAACCCTAATGGTTTGCAGTCTCTCACAGCAATCATTAGTGTTATCTTCTAAGTTATCTATAGCCCTTTCAAGTTCATTCATTTTTTCCAATTCACCTCACATTTTCCCCTATTTCATCAATATTTTTGACAGAATTTCTTCATTTTTGGCTTTGTGTGCCTCCTCCATGTCATTTCTGCAAGGGATCATTGTTTTGGCACTCAACTGAACCATCAAGTTGAAAACCCTAGTTATTCCACAAGACCAATGATTTCCCCTTTCCTTGGTTGTAAGTTGTCTTCATTCAAGAGTAGATAGTCTACCTTATCAGTACCTTCTGCTGACACAACTTTCAACACTCCTGCAGAAGTGCCAAACTTTGTCCATTTTCCTCATTTGTAGACTTTGAACTGATGAGGTAATCTTCTTTAGAAATCTTTTAGGTCCTTTCTTGAATAACTATGTCTAGACATTATATTACATATGAACCAGATTCTAGAAAAGGAAAAGTAGTGCTTGAAACATCCAATGATGACCTCAAAACATGTGAAACCCTAATGACCTAGTGGGAGGGTCCTTTGACCTAATTTTGACTGGAATTTGACTTGGAGGCTTCTCAAGTGAAAAAAGAGTATTGTCGAAAGCACTCTATTGAAAATCCAAAATCCAATGTACTTGATTTATCTAAAGAGCTTATAGAGATGGTTTTGAGACCATCAATGCTTGAGGAACCTATGGAACAAGGGAATAAGTTAGCTATAGGAAACCCTAGATAGAAAGTGGAGTTATGGACAGGGGAAAAATAGGGTAATGAGGCTATAGGCAGGGAAGGAGGATGAAAATGAGAGGTATAAGCTTATGAGGAGTTTGTAGGAGCAATAGGGTGACTTTGAGATGGAGAAATTTGATAAATAGTGAAAAAAGTTTCTATAAGGATAATGAAGGCAGTGAGATTTCTGAAACTCACAATATTCAAGGAATGTTGTTTTTAGAAATCTATAAACACCCTTTAGTCATCCAAAGATAGTGAAAAATATTGATGACTAACAAGGTGTAGAAATCCATTTCATATTTTTTGTCAAATCTTTAAAGTGGGTAGCCAAAGAGGTGTTTTTATCACCCAATGCTACATCATCACTTGGGGTGTTGTAACATTTTCTTGTTACATTGGAAATTTCAAACTTTTGATTAAAATTAAAAAAAATTGTTGTTATTGCACTTTTTAATAGTTTGTATGCAAATATATAATGTCACAATATATTATTTTGTTTTATTTCAATAAATAAAAATGTCAAATCATTTCCCAATAACTATCATGTATTTTATATTGGCGGTGATTAACGCTTTGGTGATTGACAACTCTTGTTATATTTCACAACACCCCCCGCTTGCTCTACATTTAACGAAGGGGGGGTGCGCAAAAGGTTGTTTTTCCAAAACTATTTTTTCAACATGGAAGCGGCATATGAATTTCTCACCCTCCCTCACTCATTACCACTTACAGCCTACCCCCTGCCCCCTGCGCAAAAAACCATTCCCTTTTTCAGTAATAAATATCTCTCGCCACCATTTTGCTGACCATTTTCCATTTAATTTTAAATATTCCCCCTATCTGAACGTTCATTCCATTTCATTTTCACTCCCATTCATAATTCAATCACTCCCGCCTTTGTCTGTCTCCTATCGCCTTTCCTTTAGTCGCTAGACATAGAGAATCAAAGTGCATAATTACAATAAGCCCTGAGCAACAAATCACAAATACAAACATACATTTTACAAGTAATTATTCTCCTTAATATAAGCTGATAATTCAAAATGAGTTCAACTAAAGGAAAAGAGTCTCAGGTTTAGTATGAAACCCTCTCAAAAATTGATGAATTTCACTCAGTTAATAGGGAAAGTGGAATAGAATATACAAAATCAGATTTTGAGCTATATGAATTGAAAAATTGGGCTTTCAAAAAGTTTCAAGATAATATTGACAAATTTCTATATGGGAGTCCTTTTACCCCATTTTATATTTCCTCAAACTCATCCTTTTCTGGAATTTGTAGTATCATGTGCATACATGTACTTACCCAATGAGAAAATCATAATTGCTCAAAACAATGAAATTGTAATTTCTGTAACTTCTGAGTCCATTTTAATGGCCCTATGCATATATTTTAATAACTCTTTGCACCCATTCTCTAGTCAATTTCTCTTGGAAATAAATCAGAAGTTAAATTTTGAAAAAAAGAGTGGTTATTTTTGAATTATTCATGCCTGAAGGGACTGATATTCCCACTCACAGTCTGCCTTACCCTTCATCAATGTTTCCATAATTTTCAATGCAAATCATATCCATTTTATGTTGTATTTTAGGGTATTAAAGTGATGAGAAAGTGGATGAAGGAGTTCTATATTTACTGTAAGCGTTTTGTCCATATAAGAAACCTCAAATCTTATTCAATTTCAGCCAATTTTTATTTGAGGCCATTCATGACCAATTTCTTTAATATGGAGTTGAAAAATATTTTAAATATCGTTCAGTCCCAGTGTATTTTTTTTGTATTATTAGTTAGACAAGTTAATACAGTTGCAAAAGAAGGATTTTCAAGGCAATCAATAATCTATGATTCATTAGACTTCCTTGATCAGAAGTAATTCTGAGGAATTTTCCTTCACTGATTTTGTGAACAAATTTCTTCACATAGTCTATAGCCTATTGATTAGTGATAGATTTTATCACGAAAACATGATCACCTAGCCATTTATAACTAGGTGGATCGAAATACACCCTGTAAGTTTAATTTTACCATAGTAAAATCACTTTCACTATAAGAAATAATTTAGTAAACCACTTTTAGTAGATTATTTCTTATTAAAATTAAAAAAACTATGATAATAATTAAATAAATCATTATTAGCCCATCGGGGTTTGGTCTAGTGGCAAGCGAGCGTACTGTTAAGGCGTTCGTGCCGTGGTGCAGGTCACGAGTTCAAATCCCGTCTTACCCGAGGGGCTGTTGTGGCGGGCTCAGCAGTTCCTCCTAGGAGTATAGGGGTAGCCAGCGGGATTCGACCCCATGTAACGCGAGTACGATACCGCTGCAGTTGCTGATTCTCCTAGTCACAAAAAAAAAAAAAAAAAAAAAAAAAAAATCATTATTTTTTTAATTTTATCTAGGAATACTTATTAAGTCATTGTTTGATAATTATTCCTTGTCACATTTGACTAAATCACATAGGAATAATTTAATAAATCATTATTTATTTATTATTCCTTAACTCCATTCTTGGACTAATTATTAAATCACTATTTAATAATTATTTGATTTTCATACATTTCTTAATATTCACGAAATAATTAATAAATAAATTTATTTGTTAATTATTTCTAAATAAAGATAATTGACCATTTTGAATATATTTTTCCCTCTAAAAAATATAACGAAGTATTCCTAATAGTTAGATCTAGTCTTTGGTCAATAATATTTTATTATTCTCCATTTTCAATATCAACCCAATATTTTGTTATAAATAAGATGGGTTTTCATTCATTCATCACCATGATCATTATCATCGTCACCATTATCATCTTTGTTGTACCTTGAGAGACAATTTCTGGCCGAGGAGAAATCAATGCCCAAGACATTCATGTAAAACTGAAAAGGAATTAATTGATTGTCCCTTCATTTTGTACAATCTAGAGATTAGTTTAAAACCCTTTAACATTGCACATGTGAACACAAATTTCACAAAGGCCTTATGATGATGAGTATAAATGGCAGAAAGAACATAAATAATTGAGAGTGGAAAGGATAATAGGATGTCTTGCACATAATCTTTTAGATTCAACTTTAGAGGAAATATGATTGACATGAAATGTAAAATAGAAAGGAGGAGTGAATCATTAAGGATTTTAAATTTAACTTTAAAAACTGTAAAATTAAAGACCAAAAAATTCATTACTCAATTCTAAGAGAAGAATATTAACATAATATGTAACAAGAAAAACTTATCATACCCAAAAAATTCTATAATCTCTATGAAAACTTTATTCACAAGTATATGAAAGTAGAAGTACAAAATTTGCAGTTGCCTCTGAGGTCGAAAACTTTGGAACATCACTTCTTCTTTCAAAGTCTTTTTTTATACAATTTTCAAAAAGGTAATTATAAAACTATCAACTTCCTAAAATACCTCAGGACTAATTGTCCTCAACATATTGCATTCAGAAGATGAAATTACATTGAAAATAAAAGCATTTCTACTAAACATTATGAAAATAAAAATAAAACTCCGTGTTGGAACATTCTCTATCGTTGGATGATCTGTACTTCAGGAATAGTAGAAGGTCATGCTCCTGCATCAAATACCTAGGGAGACATCCATTCTCTGCACCTCTTCCACATATTTGTATTTTCATTTTGGATTTTTATGAACTTGACATGATCCATTGTGAATTCAGTGATATTGTTGTAGGCTGGCTTTTCAATAAATATTGTTCTTATCATCCAAATAAGTTTAAAGTCTTTTTGTAAATAATTAATAATAGTAGCCCCTTTTAATACTGATGTATTTTCATAAGTTGTACCAATTTTTCATTTGGCTTCTATAAGCAATGTTTCAAAAGTATCCCAAGGTAATAAATTTCTGCGATGATCCCATCAGGATGGTAAGCCTGCCCTGGTTCTCTTGTCAAAAGAAATATTAAACTTCAGTACAAATTCCTTCACTTCTTTTAATCTCTTCTCAACCAATTTCCTATGCAAATTCTTCATTGTCATCTTATTGATTTCAATTACATACTCAGTCCTGCTTTCAATCCCTGCTTCCTTTAATTGTTTTTCAGACTTGGAATTCAGAATTTCGATCATATTTTTTTCAAACTGGGCTCTTTGTTGTAATTTCTTCTGAGGAGCCATGATTTCACCCTCCAGATATTTGAAAATTATTTTCTCCTCTTCCATAATAAGCAAGAACTCCCAAATTTTTTAACTGTAGCTATAATGTCATTCCATAATATTTCTCTTTCTTGGCTAAGGGAAATATTCCCTTTCATCTTTACTTTCATCTCTTTAATCACTTGGTATGAAAGCTGGAAATCCTTTCTATACTTTTCAGCATTTTCATTTTTCATGGAAAATCCATTCTCAGTGGCTTTAATGACCTTCATTTCTTTATTAAAATCACTCTGATTCTTCTTTATTCCATTTTCAACAAGTTTCAACTCAGTCATGATTTGAGTTATTTTTTCAACTGGGTCCTCTGAATCTGCATGTACCTGAATTATACAAACATGTGAGTCAAGTTTTTTTCTGCAAGGCAACATTCATTTATTTTAATATAGTTACCTCTTAATTTCTCTGCAACAATTTATTAGTCAAAACTCTCTTGTCTTTCTCAAATTGGGCCACCTTTGAAGCCATTGGATGCTCTACAGAAGTTAGTTTCAATTTCTTTCTAAGTACTTGAATTTTCGCTTCAGCCCCTTGCAACAAATTTTGAACTTCACTTCTATCTTCAGGATCTACTCCAACCTTGATTACTAGTTTCTTCAAATCTTCATTATGAGTTGATAAAACTCTTGAATTTTCCTTTTCATACTTTAGTTGAAAAACAACTTTCTCCAACATGCTTTCATCTTTTCTGGCAACTAAGAATATTTTATTTAAATCATTGTAAATTAATTCTCCAGTTTGCTTATGGAGATTAATCTTATTAGGTAGAGGAATCTTCTTGGCATCTATAGTCAAATTAATAGTTCTAAAACCTATTGAAGAGGAGACAAATAATGTAGAAGGGTGAGAAAAGGAAATTTCGAGTCGATTCCTTTCTAAATCCATGGATGACAATAATCTTGTTTGATAATAAAAATATGATTGAGCTTGTAGCTGAACTTCCAGGTTTTCTCTGATTTTCCTATTTCTATCTTCAATCTGTGCAAAATACTTGTTTAATTATTGGTACTTAGCCTTGAGTATTCTCATCATGATTTGGAGAGGATGGTGTACATATTGTCACTCCCAACTGCAATTGAAAACCAGAAACTAATGATGTGCTACCCTCATCAGATATTTTTTTCCTTTTTGTAGCTCCCTCTATATCTTCATCTAAATCCATTATTTCTTCCCTACCTCGCTTGAGATTCTTTTCACTTTGCACTTCTACTCCCCCTGTTGAAACTGATTTTACTCTATTTGCCTTTTTCTCAATCTCGGGTCTAGCTTCATGTAAAAATGGAGCATATCCATTTTATAACCTTCTATTTTAAATGATATGAAAGGGACCTTACACCCATTTCTCCCCCAATAACAAATCTATCTTTTCAAGTAGTTTCTGAACTTCTCCTGTAGCTTGCTTGGTGTTGATAATGAAAGGACTTACAATCCTTCAAAATATAAATAGAAGGCCTTTCTTGGCTGGAACAAAATGAATCTGATCCACATCTAAAATTTGTCTAATAAAATCTAAAGGAAATAACCTCATAGGAATAAAAGTTGGTAACCTGTAATGTTCAATGTCAGCTCCATACAATCTGATCTCTGAATAATATTCAAAATAATACCAGTCCCCCACTTTCATGTCCTTTCTCAATTGAATAAAGGACTGAGCTTTTGGAAATAAGGTAGGTGGAGGTGAACTATTAATGATTGAATAAACTAGAGAAAGAAATGAAGAAGAAAACTCCATTAGGCCTTCATTCTTTGGATTACCCCTCACTACATTAGTCTAATAAAGTACTGATTATTTGTTCTTTTTTACATCCATGATATTTAACCCCAAGTGCATAAACTTTTCCACATGAGTATATAAGTACAAATAGGTAATTAAAGAAGGAAACCTAAAATAACCTTTGAGTGAGAAATTCACAAACTGGGCATTAACCAACCCCTCCCAAAAATATGGTACATCTAAAAAAACCTCAGGCTTCATCATCAAACTAAAATGAACCAAAGTGACCTTATCAATGACTGATGCATTATCTTTCCTTTTTTTTTAATTCAAAATTTTCAGAATAGGTTGGACTTCTTCAGCAAATGTATCTAAGGGGAACTGATTTGATTCTAAATAAAATGGCTTCCCACCTGGCATTAAATAAAATACAGTTTGGGAATACTCCTGACCTGTCCGATTTTCAAAATAAGCTAGTAGAGTCTCCTCAGAGAAGGTAGTATATGAATTTTAGGATGGGTAATAGAGTGCTTGCTAAATTAGAAGTGAGGACACCTAGAAGATATCTTCCCTTGAATTTTCCATCACATAACATTTATGTGGAAACATGGCAGATATTAACCAGTTGATAATTTCAGCGAAAATATGAGTTTCAAAGATAAAGGCTAAAAGAAACCTAAACCTGACTGCAACAACATAAAATGGGAAATTGGACTGGTTTACAAGGATATGATGATACGTTTCTGAGTAATTCGAAGTTCAAACAGTATTGAAAATGTCCCTTTTAGTGTAAATTTGTGGAATGTGAGATGAAGAACCTGCTAAGATGAATTTCTTTGATATTTTTGTACAATTGGGGTAATGCGTGATTGTGGTAAATACCTGGAGGTGACAAGAAATGCTGACTAGGATTTATTGTTGGTGAATTTGAAGACGATGAAAATAGGAGTAGACAGGAAAAGTACAAGAAAATAAGTTTTAAATGAGATTTTATAGGATGAATATGCAAAAGAGAGGGGGCATTTGTTGGTACGATTCATCATCGAGGAAGTTCCTCCACCAAAAAATTGAGTCATAGATATGATATCAATAGGCATTCTGAAAATTCATTGCAGAGGCACCTCCACTGTTATCCATCGAGCGGTTAGTGTTTTTGGGTTTTCCCCATCTTATGGGCCCCGATGCATAACTCGTCTCCGCTTCCAAACCTATGCAACTTTTAACCTTTTCGAACCATTCATTCTGGGTAGCACCATGAGAGTTAATGATGTGCTAATCTTGATTAGTTCGTTAAATAAAATCAATATTCTTAAACAACTTTCATCAATAAAACAAATCCAAGTGCCTTCTAGCTTTATTTTCTTTCTTCTTTTGCTTTGATATTTGATTTTTTTTACAACAATGTATTCTAGACACCTTTAACTAGGAAAAATTAAAAATAGTTAGAACAGTCTCCATACTTTCGAGCTCCAATAGAGTTATACATATTGTTTTGGTTTTCACATATTGAGATAGGAATATTTGAATTATAAGCAACCACAATTGTTGTTAGGGTCACTAGTCACCTATGACTTAAGTGAGATCTTTTTGGTACACCTTCCAAGAAATTTCATACTAAAAAATGGTGATGGCATTGCTGTAAAAATTTAGTTTCCTGGGTGATTGTAACTTCAGTGTTTTCAGGGTTTTCTATAGATATTTTTAGCCTTTCCTTTCTACTTATATTTTTTCTTCCATTTTTCTGTCGAATTTTCAGATTCTGGTGGTTTTTTGGTTTTTTCCGCATGTCACAAGTACCAGCTGAGCAAGAGATGATAACATCGGCAGGATAGAATTTCAATCATTAGGGGAATTTTGAGGTCTAAAATGGGCCTCCTAAGGAAATTATAAAATAATAGTGGAAATAATAAAATAAGATTTTATGAAATCATCAAATTTTAGAGGGAAAAAAGAAAAAATTAGTTTTTCAACTCGTATTTTCAACTTATCCCCCAAATTTTTTACTCAAATTTTTGAGCGAGAGTACTTGTTGGATGCAAAATTTAATTCCTCATCCGAGGAGTACCTGTGTTGCATACTTTCAATGGATCCTGCTACACGAAAAATGATAAATACATGGAAAACATGATTGCAATCACGTGTTTTTTTGCATGTATTTCTCATTTTTCATGTAGCAGGGTCCATCGAAAGTATGCAACATGGGTACTCCTTGGATTAGGAATTAAATTTTTCATCCAATAATTACTCCCACTTGAAATTTAAGTAAAAACATTGGGAAATAAGTTGAAAATACTAGTTGAAAAATTGGTTCCTTTATTTTATTATTTTTTAATCTTTTTACCCTTTTACTTAAAATATGGTGAATCATCCCCCATGGTCGACATCATCATCTTAAATCCTATTGGTTCTGATAAATTTTATATTTTTTGTCCATTTTTCTTAGGAGGCCCATTTTAGACCTCAAAATTCCTCTAATGAACACCCATCAATCATTTACATTGAGACATAGAAGGCAACTTTGTAGGGATCTTTATATCCTTCACCATCCCATGGTCCAAATCTGGAGTGCGACAGAAACCTTATTCAAAGGCGTTTAGGCTAGGTCATCATGAAATCAGTTCTCCTCGGGGCTACCGAACCTATGGTAGCGAATTTCATGCGATGGTTGATCACCAAGAAGCTCAAGAATCGACCACCCCTATGGGACGAATGTAACCGTAGTCACCAATATTAGGGAAAGACCTTATAGGACTAGTTGTGGGAAGCAGTTGTTTCTCTACCCCACCTTTCTCTGGACAACACTTCTTGCAGGGATTAGGTTACGTCAAGTAAGAATTTCTTTCAAAGGACATCTAAAATAGTAGATTCAGTATTTTTTGAGGATTTAGATCACCTATAGGCTATAGGTAATTTTCTTTGATAGGATGTGTTTTCTTGTATTAGAGTGGCATGATTATATAGTTAGTTTACACTTGGCACCACTACACTAGGTGTTTGCTTGTTGTTTGTTACTTTTTTTTTCCTATCACCCTTTAGTCCTTAGTGTCATATTTGTCTTGAAATAATCACACCCCTTAGGCATTTGTCACTGTGAAATCAAGGCCTTCATCCTCAGTTCCTCTAAAGACATATTGTTTCTCCTCGTTGAGTTAGAGTTCATCCTCCTAGTCCTCCGTTGAGTCCTTCTGAATTTGATTCTACTGATTCATCCATTTCTTCCTTTGATTCCACTTCTTCTCAACCTCGTATCGCTACCATGTCAGGCATCAACAAAGGTGTGATAAAAGAAGTTGGTAACCCAGTTCGTAACTCAGGTAATCTTGCCAATGGAACCTCAACTAATATGGTCATTCCTACTCCATTTATACCCTTCATGGTTATTTTTAATCTCCCTGATTTTAACCAGTTGATCAACGATCCTCTTGTCCATAACCATAATTGGCCAGTTATTCCTACCAAGATTCCTTTTGACATACCCAAGTTTGAAGGAAATCCTAGAGAAGATCCCACAAATGATGTTCCCTTGTCCTTGCATTACCGATGCTCCATCTTCTCCAACACATACCAACTTTTTTGAAATCATTAAATGATCCATACAAATTTCCTTAAAAGTATTAAGAACAGGTTCATAAATATTTCCAACTGTAGAAGTCTCTCTCATCCTTTTAATCCCAAGTTGATAAGAATTCCTAATATGGTCATCAACCATATAAATTCTCATGCAGATCCATGAAGTATTATCAATAGCCGTAACCTAATCCAAGGAAAATGCCAAAAACCTAGCATTTGCAATATCCTATTTCAAATCATCATTTTCTACTTGAGCTAGATATCTTGCTCATTCACAACCACTAGTTATGGACCAATGAGAAGATGTAAATTTTGGCACGTGAAGAAAAGATAGAAATTTCACGTGATCTGGATAATCTGTCATAGGACAACATTTACATAAGATGTGAAATACAGTGATCAATTGTATCGTCTTGGATAACAAAATTATTTCCATCGTCTTTTGAAATTGAGATATGATGGTTCCTCCACTTGCCTCAAGTTTCTTCTTACTTATTAAATTTTTTTTTTATTCTTCCACACATTAGATATGTCAATAGTCCTCCAAAGATTTCCATCTGACAATAGATTTCTCTTTACCATGTACAATTTTCTTTTCATACACCTTTACTGCATGCTTTTGTACTATATCTAGCTTCATCCGAAATTTCACTACCTTGCAACTTTTCCAATTACACGCAATACATCTAACTTCTCGTAAATCCTCATTTGTAGGAGGTATTTCTTCAATAAATGGAAAACTTGAGACCCAATCATCTTGGAATTTTCTCCCTATGGTCCACTGGCCATTTTTCCTTTTTCGTGAATGGTTTGTGTCACCTTCCAAGGATATATCTTTAAAATTTTCATCACTAATTTATGTTGAAACTGCATTTATCTCACCCTGATCACTTGAGGAAACTATTATTCCATCCATCATATGGATATTAGATGCATTTTCACAATATTTAACATCTCTCTCAGTAATAGATTGTTTAAAGGAGCTTGAAGCATGAAGAGAATGTGTATTCTTGGATTGAGGCTTTTTAAAGTATGATAATACATCCATTTTCCTTGATAGTTTCTTCCTAGGATTAGCTTTTGATATCTCACTGAATATTCCAGAAGTAAAATTTCAAATCGATCTAGAAACCCGCATCAAAAGTTTCCAAGAGTTGAGAATTACTAGATTTGTAAGTAGCTTTCAAAGTAAAATAAGTGTAATGTTCACAAAAACCATTATGCAATTTTTTATTAAAATGTTGTGCCAAGGCCCAAGCCCAAAAGAAAAAATAAATCATTATACACAAAACAATAACATCATGATTCATCATCTATAAAACAAATAACATCATTCAAATGTAAGATATATAAAAATTTCCACTAAATTAATTCATATCTCCAAATCACCTAATGAGCACTTGAAAGCTTTAAAAAAAACAACAAAGTATTACAATAAATTTAATCATCCTTTGCAAAACAGCTCTCCCTTAAGTTGTAAAGAATTGGTTATAAGAAGTTGAAACATATCCTCTATCAGTTTCCATGATAAAAGTGAGGAAGGAAACTAGTCAGTTACTAGTGATTCTTTCACTTATCTTTCCCTTGATGAATTGGTTATAAGAAGTTGAAACATATCCTCTATCATTTTCCATGATAAAATTGAGGAGGAAGGAAACTATTTAGTTACTACTGACATTTACACCCTCCATAGAGAAGATGGAGGACTTGGGCTAGTTAACAGCCATGCGCCAAGGATGGTTTTAGCGACTAAATGGCTTGCAAGGACAAATTAAGGAGAAGCTCCTTATGAGGTAGTTGTCAAGCATAGGCTAGAAACAACTTCACATATACACAACATCCAAGTCCCTAATGATTTATGATTTAATCATAGGTGCAAATTCCTTTAATTTTCCTAAATGAACAATTGTCAAAACAATTTGGAATCATTGCAAGTAATATTTCATGAGCTTGACGAGGAGCTAAGGATTTTTAAGAGTGTTCTTACACTAAGACACCAAGTGGGCCAATGATTTGAGTTTACATGCATGGAACAGGCATGGGAAAAATAAATTACAAGTGTTAAATCATCTAATGGGTTTGATCAGTGGAATGGACCCTTTGCAAGGTGAATCAATGGAATGATATCTTTACACTTGTTTAAGAAATATAATGGACCCTTTCTATAGGTTTATTAAGTGAAATGGACAAAAAACCAAAACTATGTATCAAAAAAACATAGAATAGGCCAAAAGGACCAATGATTACATCAATTACGAATAAAAACAACAGTTATGAAAAATTGAAAAAATAAAAAACGTAAAAAAGTGGATATGCAAAAAGGACGAGGGAAACCTGAGAAAAAATATGATGCATGTTGTTAATGGCCTGAATATAAGAATTGGTTGTATCAAAAAACCTAGAAATTTCTCTAACCACTTGGAGTGGGAAGGTCAAGGAGAATTCCAAGCAAGAAAACTCCCAATGAGCTTGAAATTGCAAAGCACCAAAGAGACCCTGATATTGGTACATGCACACATTAGCAATGTGAATAATTGCATCTAAGAAAGAGAGAAACCTAAGAAACCGAGCATGCAAGTAAAGAGGAGATTGTTGCAAGGTGCAGCTATGGTACACTCTTTATTGGAATATCTATTTATAGAGGTACAACATTGGTAGAGAGTGATCATATTTAACCAAGTCTCCTAAGGTTATAATTATAAAATACATATTTAGGTGGGTGATCACATGTGACCAAGCCCCCCATGAAATATATAGGATGAAATTGGAAAAACAGAGTGAAAACGTAATTACAATTATAATACCTAGTCTAACTAAGTCCAATGGGAGCATGGGGACTACACCTCAATATCCTTGACTAATGTTTTGTAGTACCCCTAGATACATATACTTAAAGAGAGTTCATTGTTCAATAGAAAATACCATCATTCAACAATGGGGGCATATTCTACCAAATAAAAACTTACCAAGGTTTCAGCTCGCAACCATGGATTGATATCCCCAATCACATGATTAGTTCTATGATTGAACAAGTTAGTTATCACAAAAGCAGTCCTAATGCCAATAGCAACTGCAATAAAAGGTTCACTCCAGAAAATATCATTCCTAAGGTTAGCCACAATTAATGAGTGACAATATCCCAACAGAACCATGATCAAGAATCTGAATCTGAATATAGCTCATATTTCTTGCATACAAAGATTTAAAGAAAACAATTAACTTCACTCTATGGCCACACAGAGGATTTTTCTAGGAATTTCAATTTAGGATTTTCACATTTCAAATTAAAAATGTACAAATATTGACAACATGATAATAGCAGTTCCTAAACAAAATGCATTCAAAATATATTAACATCATGTAAACATGGCATATCCAAGGTGTCCTGGACTATCCCTAGTAAACCAGGTTGAGAACCTTCAGCTAGTGCAACTTCATCGCGAACACCTCAAACAGGAACTGTATGGATTTAAGTGGGATAATTTGCTTCCAGTGCATTTTCACACCACCTGGATGGTCAAAGCATAAGAAATGCAGTCACATTTGGACACATTCAATTAACAGAGACCCAAATTCACTTATGTGTCAAATTTAAATCTAAGTTTCAAACCATGAAACTCTATGTTGTCTCTATCACACCCTACTATCATTGAGTGTTTTCACCCCTTTATGCCATAAGTATGATCTTCTTATTTGCTTTCCATGGGTTTTAAGGTCTATCTTGGCAGAACAAAACCCTGGAACCAATTTGCAACAAAATAGCTTTATATTGTTTATAAAATAATCTTTAATAAAGTCAATATAAAACATTCATTTTGAATTGCATCCAGTAAAGATACATAACCATAATCTTTAATAAATTCAATAGAAAACATTCATTTTGAATTGCATCCAGTAAAGATACATAACCATGAGAACCTACAGGACAAAATTATAATAAGTCCACTCCACTTTCAGATCACAGATGAAAATGATTTCTCTTTTCGCTGAGGTAAAGTGATTCTCAAAATTTTATACTGAAACCTCTCTTCTTGACAAACCTCTCCAGTGATGGAAAGTGTCACAGTTTGCATTTATAGCCCCATACAAGTAAATGTATTCCCTGCTTCACTATGGAAAGTTACTTTTAACTGAATTTTCAGAGAGACATAGATGGATCCATTATCATACACTTTATCCCATGTAAAGGTTATGCTAAAAATCATAAACTCCTATTCCCAACAAAACCAGCCAGTGATGGAAAGTGTTAAAAGTTTAGTTTTGTAGGCTTATACAAGTAATGCATACCCTGTCTCACTATGAGAAGATACTTTGAAATTTGAATTAAATTTTCAAAGATCCAAAGATGGATCCATTATTATATCCCTGATGCACTGTATAGGTTATGATACAAATCATAAAGAGTTTTTTTCTTGTAATAAACATGGTATCTATGTTCTAGAGTCTGGACACACACTAATTTTAGGAAATTAGAAAATATTTTTTTTTGTGAGGGGTTAGATTGCTAGAATTATCTATTTTACATATAGATTAAACCTCCATGGGATGTTTTTGGATGGGGAGATAACATTATATAGGCTTAAGGCTCAATTCTTTTGGGCACATACACTAGCACAAATGGCAGAGATGTTTTTTGTTCTAGAGGACCGAAAGGATAAAAATTGGTAACCTAAGGCAGAACAATGAAGGTCCTAGTCTAATCTATATATCGAAGTTTTGAGCACACTTGACATGCTATGGAATCACTGCAAAATATTTTAATTATGTGTTGTTTCATAAATTTATGATATGTGTTGTTTCAAGAGGAATAAAACCCATTTTATGCATAAAATAAACTCAAAGCCAATAATTATAAACTGAGCCATCACTCTCCTTCATGTCATCATCTTGGAGAAAGTATTTCATTAATATTACAGTAGTATGTCACATCAAATTTGGTGCTATATTCTAGGCGTATATATAGAAAATAGTATTTTTAAGACTATAAGAAGTGACATCAGTCACCATAAGACCACCTCCTAAGCATAAGTATATTAAAAGGATTTAATCATAGGAATTGATATTCCCCAAATTATTTCTAAGAATAAAGGATACCGAAAGTGAAGGCTCACCAGGCTTATCATCTAGCTACAGTTGTCAGTGACCTTAGAAGATACAATTTGTAGTATAAGTTCTATGTAGAATTTCAATGTCAAGATTGGTATATATGTATAAACAACTCAAACTGATACAATTTAGTGAGCCAAGAAAAGTTACAAGTGTATCTCTTGAAGATATTTACAAATAAATTTTGATGAAAGCAGTTGATATATTAAGACATGTACACCACATAACCAGACATGAAGGATGTATACAGTTAGAATTCTTCACGTGACATTAATAAAAGGCACTATACCCCTTGAAGACAGTTTTTATGATCATGACCGTTTTTAAATTAGAATCAATAATTAATTGTCTTGGGTCCAAACCCACATCTTTGGGTAAAAACTTCAACTGTTTGGGTAACTTTCCCAACCAACTCCTTTTGGTGGGTTTTCGCCTCTCAAAAATTCCTTTGAGCTACCAAAATTCCAACATAGTCCACCAAGCAACAAGCAAGTAATGATGTTATCCCTTGGCCATATGGTCTCAAGCTGCCATAAATTCCTATAGATGGGTGGACCCACTCTAGCTTCCTAGTGTCAATCCCCATATCTTGGCTTAGAACCCTACCCTAGATAATTACCATGACTAGCCTCCTTGTGTAACTAGTGTGGTCAATTCTTAGTATTTATTTACTTAGGTAGTTTTCTATAGTCTCTTTCATGGAAAAGACATGTAAACGTTACATGAGTTGGTGCTCTCTGTTTGACTTCTGGATTTGTTTGTGGAAGCTACATTTGCAACCCTTTTTTCTTATATTAAAGCCATATGTATATCATTCCTTTAATAGTTAAAGGAATCTGTATTTAAAATATATATATAAACTCCACTTCATAAACTGCTACCCCATTTGAAAACCCTCTTGAAATTTTTTTTGTTGCCCCTACAACCATCAATAATCATAAAAGGAGATTGTAGGTAATTTATAATTCTAAGGACGATGGTGAAATCAATGAAGAATCGGTGATTCTCCAGAATCCCTTATACAAAATTTTCGATAGCTGGAGAAGGGATTTATAGATATGGTAAGCAAGGGTAGTAGACACATATTTATGACATCTAAATTCCTTCACTAATGAGAAGGTGAATGCAAATATTTTCAATGATCATGTTTAACAAATTGAACATTAGAAATTGGAATAGTTGGTGAAGCTGAAGGAAACCATGCTTTATCTACTCTATAGTTCTCCATGCAAGTTAGTTGTCAGTGGTCACTAGGAGAACTTCAACTAATTAATGATCATCACTCACGCTTATTCATTGTTTCCAAACTGAAAAACTACACACATTGATTTGGGTAAGTGTTTAGACTCCACTCTTTTGAAAATAATTGAAAGGAAGGACAAAAGAAGTAAGATTATTGACAAGTTATTTGACTTCAAGCTGAACAACTGAATAAAATTGAACGATACATTAGCTCAGCAACAACAAGAAGATAATTTTTTCAAGTTTCAAGTAGCACCTTTCATAGACAAAGAGCAAGGGGGTAGAATGTCTCTGTTAGGATTTGAACATTGGTGGGTGAATAGAAACACTCCTAGTTCACCAACCAAGTGCCCCCTCAGTGAAAAAATAGGGAAATGTTTGAAGAATGGGCTTGAGATAAAGGAAATGAAGTTGTGGATTCAAATTCAAAGCCAAACATTTAGAAGTGGATGATGATCTCTATAAAATAGAGAATCAAAGGCCAAAGGATATTAGGGACTCAGTTTAAATTGAATACACTAAAGATGAGGATGATCTATGAAGTCAAATCCCAAGATGAAGAAAGAAAATAGAAGCATGACAAAACTAGTACCATGCAGACTAGAGAAAAGAAATCAATTCAGTCAACCATTGATGATATGAAGATAAAAGATAAACATAGGAAAAGATTCATTAACTAGATATTCACATGGCACTAACTGAAGTCAAGACAATAATAGTTAGATAGACTATATGAATCCCTTTCTTAAGCAGTAGGGCTTCCAGTGTAAAATTCTTACTTAAGTAGTGGGGCTTCCAGAGTAAAATTCTCAATGATGAATATAAGAATATTAGGGATGAGAACATTGGAAAAATCAATTCTAAATGTTGCAATACTGAAAAGAACCTGCAATTGATCCAAAGTAGTTCTCATGATGTGCTTGATTTTGGACTAGAAACTATATGAAGTGTAACATCACTTGAAGTACTATTTTATAAGTGGTTGGATAATCAACTCTTGATATGGTAGTGAAATATTAGATACCCAAACTCCAACATAGTCCACCAAGCAACAAGTAGGTAATGATGTTATCCCTTGGCCATATGGTCTCAAGCTTCCTTAACTTCCTATAGATGGGTGGACCCACTCTAGTTTCCTAGTGTCAATCCCCATATCTTGGCTTAGAACCCTACCCTAGAGAATTACCATGACTAGCCTCCTTGTGTAACTAGTGTGGTAAATTCTTAGTATTTATTTACTTAGGTAGTTTTTTGTAGTCTCTTTCGCGGACAAGACATGTAAACATTACGTGAGTTGGTGATCTCTATTTGATATATATATATATGTATACATATATATATATATATATATATATAAATATATATATATATATATATATATGTATGTATATATATATAAACTCCACTTAATAAAGTGCTACCCATTTGAAAACCTTCTTGAAATGTTTCTTTCTACCACTACAACCATCAATACTCATAAAAGGATATTGTAGGTAATTTATAATCCTAAGGACGATGGTTAAATCAATGAAGAATCTGTGATTCTCCATAATCCCTTATACAAAATTTCCCCATAGATGGAGAAGGGATTTACAAATATGGTAAGCCAAGGAATACAGTACTTCAATAGAAACATATTTATGACATCTCAATTCCTTCACTAATGAGAAGGTGAATGCAAATATTTTCAATGATCATGTTTAACAAATTGAACATGATAAATTGGAATAGTTGGTGAAGCTGAAGGAAACCACACTTTATCTACTCTATAGTTCACCATGCAAGTTAGTTGTCAGTGGTCGCTAAGATAACTTCAACTAATTAGTGATCATCACTCACGCTTATTCATTGTTTCCAAATTGCAAAACTACACACATTGATTTGGGTAAGTGTTTAGACTCCACTATTTTGAAAAAACAATTGAAAGGAAGGACAAAATAAGTAAGATTTTTTACAAGTTATTTGACTTCAAGCTGAACAACTGAACAAAATTGAACGAAACATTAGCTCAGCAACTAAAAGAAGAGAATGTTTTCAAGTTTCAAGCAGCACCTTTCATAGACAAAGACCAGGGGGGTAGAATGTCTCTGTTAGGATTTGAACATTGGTGGGTGAATAACAACACCCCCAGTTCACCAACCAAGTCTCCCCTCAGTGACAAAAGAGGAAAACATTTGAGGAATGGCTAGAGAAAAAGGAAATGAAGCTGCGGATTCAAATTCAAAGCCAAACTTTAGAATTGGATGATGATCTCTAGAAAAAATAGAATCAAAGGCCAAAGCATGTTAGGGACTCAATTTAAATTTACTACACTAAAGATGAGGATGATTTATGAAGTCAAATCCCAAGATGAAGAAAGAACATAGAAGCATGACAAAACTAGTACCATGCAGACTAGAGAGAAGAAATCAATTCAGCCAACCATTGATTGTTTTAAGATAAAAGCGAAACATAGGAAAAGATGCATTGACTAGATATTCGCATGGCACTAACTGAAGTCAAGAAAATAATAGTTAGGTAGACTATATGAATCCCTTTCTTAAGCAGTAGGGATTCCAGCATAAAATTCTTACTTAAGCAGTGGGGCTTCTAGAGTAAAACTCTCAATGCTGAATATAAGAATATTAGGGATGAGAACATTGGAAAAATTAGTTCTAGATGTTGCAAAACTGAAAATAACCTGCAGTTGATCAAAATTAGTTCTCATGACGTGTTTGATTTTGGACTAGAAACTAGATGAAGTGTAACATCACTTGAAGTAATATTTTATAAGTGGTTGGATTATCAGCTCTTGAGATGGTAGTGAAATATTATATACCCAAATTCCAACATAGTCCACCAAGCAATAAGCAGGTAATGATGTTATCCCTTGGTCATATGGTCTCAAGCTTCCCTAACTTCCTATAGATGGGTGGACCCACTTTAGCTTCCGAGTTTCAATCCCCATATCTTGGCTTAGAACACTACCCTAGATAATTACCATGACTAGCCTCTTCGTGTAACTAGTGTGGTAAATTCTTAGTATTTATTTACTTAGGTATTTTTCTGTAGTCTCGTTCATGGAAAAGACATGTAAACATTACGTGAGTTGGTGATCTCTGTTTGACTCCTGGATTTGTTTGTGGAAGCTACATTTGAAGCCCTTTTTTCTTATATTAAATCCATATTTATATCATTCCTTTAATAGTTAAACGAATCTATATTTAAAAATATATATATATATATAAACTCCACTTCATAAACTGCTATACCATTTGAAAACCTTCTTGAAATGTTTTTTTCTACCCCTACAACCATCAATACTCATAAAAGGAGATTGTAGGTAATTTATAATCCTAAGGACGATGGTGAAATCAATGAAGACTTTGTGATTCTCCAGAATCCCTTATACAAAATTTTCCCATAGATGGAGAAGGGATTTACAGATATGGTAAGCCAAGGAATACAGTACTTTAGTAGACACATATTTATGAAATCTCAATTCCTTCACTAATGAGAAGGTGAATGCAAATATTTTCAATGATCATGTTTAACAAATTGAACATGAGAAATTGGAGTAGTTGGTGAAGCTGAAGGAAACCACGCTTTATCTAATTTATAGTTCTCCATGCAAGTTAGTTGTCAGTGGTCGCTAGGAGAACTTCAACTAATTAATGATCATCACTCATGCTTATTCATTGTTTCCAAATTGCAAAACTACACACAATGATTTGGGTAAGTGTTTAGACTCCACTCTTTTGAAAAATCAATTGAAAGGAAGGACAAAATAAGTAAGATTATTTACAATTTATTCGACTTCAAGTTGAACAACTGAGAAAAATTGAACGATACATTGGCTCAACAACTAAAAGAAGATAATTTTTTCAAGTTTCAAGTAGCACCTTTCATATACAAAGAGTAGGGAGTAGAATTTCTCTATTAGGATTTGAACATTGGTGAGTGAATAATAACACCCCCAGTTTACCAACCAAGTCTCCCCTTAGTGAAAAAAGAGGGAAATGTTTGAAGAATGGGCTTGAGAGAAATGAAATGAATTTGGGGATTCATATTCAAAGCCAACCATTTAGAAGCGGATGATGATCTCTAGAAAATAGAGAATAAAAGGCCAAAGGATGATAGGGACTCAGTTTAAATTGACTACACTAAAGATGACGATGATCTATGAAGTCAAATCCCAAGATGAAGAAAGAACATAGAAGCATGACAAAAATAGTACCATGCAGACTATAGAGAAGAAATAAATTCATTCAACCATTGATGATTTGAAGATAAAAGATAAACATAGGAAAAGATTCATTAACTATATATTCACATGGCACTAACTGAAGTCAAGACAATAATAGTTAGATAGACTATATGAATCCCTTTCTTAAGAGGTAGGGCTTGCAGCGTAAAATGCTTACTTAAGCAGTGGGGCTTCCAGAGTAAAATGTTCAATGATGAATGTAAGAATATTAGGGATGAGAACATTGGAAAAATCAGTTCTAAATGTTGCAAAACTGAAGAGAACCTGCAGTTGATCAAAAGTAGTACTCATGACGTGATTGATTTTGGACTAGAAACTAGATGAAGTGTACATCAATTGAAGTACTATTTTATAAGTGGTTGGATTATCAGCTCTTGAGATGTTAGTGAAATATTAGATACCTAAATTTCAGCATAGTCCACCAAGCAACAAGAAGGTAATGATGTTATCCCTTGGCCATATGGTCTCAAGCTTCCCTAAGTTCTTATAGATGGGTGGACCCACTCTAGCTTCCTAGTGTCAATCCCCATATCTTGGCTTAGAACCCTACCCTATAAATTACCATGATTAGCCTCCTTGTGTAACTAGTGTGGTCAATTATTAGTATTTATTTACTTAGGTAGTTTTCTATAGTCTCCTTCATGGACAAGACATGTAAACATTACGTGAGTCGGTGATCTCTGTTTATGTCCTGGATTTCTTTGTGGAGGCTACATTTGCAGCCCTTTTTTCTTATATTAAATTCATATGTGTATCATTCCTTTAATATTTAAAGGAATATGTATTTAAAAATATATATATAAACTCCACTTCATAAACTGCTCCCCTTTTGAAAACCTTCTTGAAATGTTTTTTGCTACCCCTACAACCATCAATACTCATAAAATGAGATTGTAGGTAATTTATAATCATAAGGACGATGGTGAAATCAATGAAGAATATGTGATTCTCCATAATCCCTTATACAAAATTTTTCCATAGATGGAGAAGGGATTTACAGATAGGGTAAGCCAAGGAATACAGTACTTCTGTAGACACATATTTATGACATCTCAATTCCTTCACTAATGAGAAGGTGAATGCAAATATTTTCAATGATCATGTTTAAGAAATTGAACATGAGAAATTGGAATAGTTGGTGAAGCTGAAGGAAACCACGCTTTATCTACTCTATAGTTCTCCATGCAAGTTAGTTGTCAGTGGTTTCTAGGAGAACTTAAACTAATTAATGATCATCACTCGCACTTATTCATTGTTTCCAAATTGTAAACTACACACATTGATTTGGGTAAGTGTTTAAACTCCACTCTTTTGAAAAATCAATTGAAAGGAAGGACAAAAGAAGTAAGATTCTTTACAAATTATTTGACTTCAAGCTGAAGAAATGAACAAAATTGAATGATACATTAGCTCAACAACTAAAAGAAGAGAATGTTTTGAAGTTTCAAGTAGCACCTTTCATAGAAAAAGAGCAGGGGATAGAATGTCTCTATTAGGATTTGAACACCCCCAGTTCACCTACCAAGTCTCCCCTCAGTGACAAAAGAGGAAAATGTTTGAAGAATGGGCTTGAGAGATAGGAAATGAAGTTGTGGATTCAAATTGAAAGCCAAACATTTAGAAGTGGATGATGATCTCTAGAAAATTTAAAATCAAAGGCCAAAGGATGCTAGCGACTCAGTTTAAATTGACTACACTAAAGATGAGGATGATCTATGAAGTCAAATCCCAAGATGAAGAAATAACATAGAAGCATGAAAAAACTAGTACCATGCAGACTAGAGAGAAGAAACCAATTCAGTCAACCATTGATGATTTGAAGATAAAATCTAAAAATAGGAAAAGATGCATTAACTAGATATTCACATGGCACTAACTGAAGTCAAGACAATAATAGTTAGATAGAATATATGAATCCCTTTCTTAAGAAGTAGGGCTTCCAGCATAAAATGCTTGCTTAAGCAGTGGGGCTTCCAGAGTAAAATTCTTAATGATGAATATAAGAATATTAGGGATAAGAACATTGGAAAATCAGTTCTAAATGCTGCAAAACTAAAAAGAACCTGCAGTTGATCCAAAGTAGTTCTCATGACATGATTGATTTTGGACTAGAAACTACATGAAGTGTAACATCACTTGAAGTAATATTTTATAAGTGGTTGGATTATCAGCTCTTGAGATGGTAGTAAAATATTAGATACCCAAATTCCAACATATTCCACCAAGAAACAAGTAGGTAATGATGTTATCCCTTAGCCATATGGTCTCAAGCTTCCCTAACATCCTATAGATGGGTGGACCCACTCTAGCTTCCTATTGTCAATCCCCATATCTTGGCTTAGAACCCTACCCTAGATAATTACCATGACTAGCCTCCTTCTGTAACTAGTGTGGTCAATTCTTAGTATTTATTTACTTAGGTAGCTTTCTGTAGTCTCTTTCATGGACAAGACATGCAAACGTTACGTGAGTTGGTGATCTCTGTTTGACTCCTGGATTTGTTTGTGGAAGCTACATTTGCAACCCTTTTTTCTTATATTAAAGACATATGTATATCATTCCTTTAATAGTTAAAGGAATCTGTATATATATGTATATATATATATATATATATATATATATATATATATATATATATATATATATATAAACTCCATCATAAACTTCTACCCCATTTGAAAACCTTCTTGAAATGTTTTTGCTATCCCTACAAACCATCAATACTCATAAAAGGAGATTGTAAAAAATTTTATAATCCTAAGGATGATGTAGAAATCAATGAAGAATCTCGTGATTCTCCATAATCCCTTATATAAAATTTTCCCATAGATGGAGAAGGGATTGCTGTGACATGTAAGCCAAGGAATACAAAAGATTTCCAAGAGACACATATTTATGACATCTCAATTCCTTCACTAATGAGAAGGTGAATGCAAATATTTTCAATGATCATGTTTAACAAATTGAACATGAGAAATTGGAATAGTTGGTGAAGCTGAAGGAAACCACGCTTTATCTACTCTATAGTTCTCCATGCAAGTTAGTTGTTAGTGGTCAATAAGAGAACTTCAACTAATTAATGATCATCACTCACGCTTATTCATTGTTTCCAAATTGCAAAACAACACACATTGATTTGGGTAAGTGTTTAGAATCCACTCTTTTCAAAAATAAATTGAAAGGGAGGACAAAAGAAGTAAGATTCTTTTCAAGTTATTTGACTTCAAGCTGAAGAACTGAACAAAATTGAACGATACATTAGCTCAACAACTAAAAGAAGAGTAGGGGGTAGAATGTCTCTATTAGGATTTTAACATTGGTGGGTGAATAACAACACCTCGAGTTCACCAACCAAGTCTCCCCTCTGTGAAAATGGAGGGAAATGTTTGAAGAATGGGCTTGAGAGAAAGGAAATGAAGTTGTGGATTCAAATTCAAAGCCAAACATTTAGAAGTGGATGATGATCTCTAGAAAATATAGAATCAGAGACCAAAGGATGTTAGGGAATTAGTTTAAATTGACTACACTAAAGATGAGGATGATCTATGAAGTCAAATCCCAAGATGAAGAAAGAACATAGAAGCATGAAAAAAATAGTACAATGTAGACTAGAGAGAAGAAATCGATTCAGTCAACCATTGATGATTTGAAGATAAAAGCTAAACATAGGAAAAGATGCATTAACTAGATATTCGCATGACACTAACTGAAGTCAAGACAATAATAGTTATATAGACTATATGAATCCCTTTCTTAAGCAGTAGGGATTCTAGCGTAAAATTATTACTTAAGCAGTGGGGCTTCTAGAGTAAAACTCTCAATGCTGAATATAAGAATATTAGGGATGAGAACATTGGAAAAATTAGTTCTAGATGTTGCAAAACTGAAAATAACCTGCAGTTGATCAAAATTAGTTCTCATGACGTGTTTGATTTTGGACTAGAAACTAGATGAAGTGTAACATCACTTGAAGTAATATTTTATAAGTGGTTGGATTATCAGCTCTTGAGATGGTAGTGAAATATTATATACCCAAATTCCAACATAGTCCACCAAGCAATAAGCAGGTAATGATGTTATCCCTTGGTCATATGGTCTCAAGCTTCCCTAACTTCCTATAGATGGGTGGACCCACTTTAGCTTCCGAGTTTCAATCCCCATATCTTGGCTTAGAACACTACCCTAGATAATTACCATGACTAGCCTCTTCGTGTAACTAGTGTGGTAAATTCTTAGTATTTATTTACTTAGGTATTTTTCTGTAGTCTCGTTCATGGAAAAGACATGTAAACATTACGTGAGTTGGTGATCTCTGTTTGACTCCTGGATTTGTTTGTGGAAGCTACATTTGAAGCCCTTTTTTCTTATATTAAATCCATATTTATATCATTCCTTTAATAGTTAAACGAATCTATATTTAAAAATATATATATATATATAAACTCCACTTCATAAACTGCTATACCATTTGAAAACCTTCTTGAAATGTTTTTTTCTACCCCTACAACCATCAATACTCATAAAAGGAGATTGTAGGTAATTTATAATCCTAAGGACGATGGTGAAATCAATGAAGACTTTGTGATTCTCCAGAATCCCTTATACAAAATTTTCCCATAGATGGAGAAGGGATTTACAGATATGGTAAGCCAAGGAATACAGTACTTTAGTAGACACATATTTATGAAATCTCAATTCCTTCACTAATGAGAAGGTGAATGCAAATATTTTCAATGATCATGTTTAACAAATTGAACATGAGAAATTGGAGTAGTTGGTGAAGCTGAAGGAAACCACGCTTTATCTAATTTATAGTTCTCCATGCAAGTTAGTTGTCAGTGGTCGCTAGGAGAACTTCAACTAATTAATGATCATCACTCATGCTTATTCATTGTTTCCAAATTGCAAAACTACACACAATGATTTGGGTAAGTGTTTAGACTCCACTCTTTTGAAAAATCAATTGAAAGGAAGGACAAAATAAGTAAGATTATTTACAATTTATTCGACTTCAAGTTGAACAACTGAGAAAAATTGAACGATACATTGGCTCAACAACTAAAAGAAGATAATTTTTTCAAGTTTCAAGTAGCACCTTTCATATACAAAGAGTAGGGAGTAGAATTTCTCTATTAGGATTTGAACATTGGTGAGTGAATAATAACACCCCCAGTTTACCAACCAAGTCTCCCCTTAGTGAAAAAAGAGGGAAATGTTTGAAGAATGGGCTTGAGAGAAATGAAATGAATTTGGGGATTCATATTCAAAGCCAACCATTTAGAAGCGGATGATGATCTCTAGAAAATAGAGAATAAAAGGCCAAAGGATGATAGGGACTCAGTTTAAATTGACTACACTAAAGATGACGATGATCTATGAAGTCAAATCCCAAGATGAAGAAAGAACATAGAAGCATGACAAAAATAGTACCATGCAGACTATAGAGAAGAAATAAATTCATTCAACCATTGATGATTTGAAGATAAAAGATAAACATAGGAAAAGATTCATTAACTATATATTCACATGGCACTAACTGAAGTCAAGACAATAATAGTTAGATAGACTATATGAATCCCTTTCTTAAGAGGTAGGGCTTGCAGCGTAAAATGCTTACTTAAGCAGTGGGGCTTCCAGAGTAAAATGTTCAATGATGAATGTAAGAATATTAGGGATGAGAACATTGGAAAAATCAGTTCTAAATGTTGCAAAACTGAAGAGAACCTGCAGTTGATCAAAAGTAGTACTCATGACGTGATTGATTTTGGACTAGAAACTAGATGAAGTGTACATCAATTGAAGTACTATTTTATAAGTGGTTGGATTATCAGCTCTTGAGATGTTAGTGAAATATTAGATACCTAAATTTCAGCATAGTCCACCAAGCAACAAGAAGGTAATGATGTTATCCCTTGGCCATATGGTCTCAAGCTTCCCTAAGTTCTTATAGATGGGTGGACCCACTCTAGCTTCCTAGTGTCAATCCCCATATCTTGGCTTAGAACCCTACCCTATAAATTACCATGATTAGCCTCCTTGTGTAACTAGTGTGGTCAATTATTAGTATTTATTTACTTAGGTAGTTTTCTATAGTCTCCTTCATGGACAAGACATGTAAACATTACGTGAGTCGGTGATCTCTGTTTATGTCCTGGATTTCTTTGTGGAGGCTACATTTGCAGCCCTTTTTTCTTATATTAAATTCATATGTGTATCATTCCTTTAATATTTAAAGGAATATGTATTTAAAAATATATATATAAACTCCACTTCATAAACTGCTCCCCTTTTGAAAACCTTCTTGAAATGTTTTTTGCTACCCCTACAACCATCAATACTCATAAAATGAGATTGTAGGTAATTTATAATCATAAGGACGATGGTGAAATCAATGAAGAATATGTGATTCTCCATAATCCCTTATACAAAATTTTTCCATAGATGGAGAAGGGATTTACAGATAGGGTAAGCCAAGGAATACAGTACTTCTGTAGACACATATTTATGACATCTCAATTCCTTCACTAATGAGAAGGTGAATGCAAATATTTTCAATGATCATGTTTAAGAAATTGAACATGAGAAATTGGAATAGTTGGTGAAGCTGAAGGAAACCACGCTTTATCTACTCTATAGTTCTCCATGCAAGTTAGTTGTCAGTGGTTTCTAGGAGAACTTAAACTAATTAATGATCATCACTCGCACTTATTCATTGTTTCCAAATTGTAAACTACACACATTGATTTGGGTAAGTGTTTAAACTCCACTCTTTTGAAAAATCAATTGAAAGGAAGGACAAAAGAAGTAAGATTCTTTACAAATTATTTGACTTCAAGCTGAAGAAATGAACAAAATTGAATGATACATTAGCTCAACAACTAAAAGAAGAGAATGTTTTGAAGTTTCAAGTAGCACCTTTCATAGAAAAAGAGCAGGGGATAGAATGTCTCTATTAGGATTTGAACACCCCCAGTTCACCTACCAAGTCTCCCCTCAGTGACAAAAGAGGAAAATGTTTGAAGAATGGGCTTGAGAGATAGGAAATGAAGTTGTGGATTCAAATTGAAAGCCAAACATTTAGAAGTGGATGATGATCTCTAGAAAATTTAAAATCAAAGGCCAAAGGATGCTAGCGACTCAGTTTAAATTGACTACACTAAAGATGAGGATGATCTATGAAGTCAAATCCCAAGATGAAGAAATAACATAGAAGCATGAAAAAACTAGTACCATGCAGACTAGAGAGAAGAAACCAATTCAGTCAACCATTGATGATTTGAAGATAAAATCTAAAAATAGGAAAAGATGCATTAACTAGATATTCACATGGCACTAACTGAAGTCAAGACAATAATAGTTAGATAGAATATATGAATCCCTTTCTTAAGAAGTAGGGCTTCCAGCATAAAATGCTTGCTTAAGCAGTGGGGCTTCCAGAGTAAAATTCTTAATGATGAATATAAGAATATTAGGGATAAGAACATTGGAAAATCAGTTCTAAATGCTGCAAAACTAAAAAGAACCTGCAGTTGATCCAAAGTAGTTCTCATGACATGATTGATTTTGGACTAGAAACTACATGAAGTGTAACATCACTTGAAGTAATATTTTATAAGTGGTTGGATTATCAGCTCTTGAGATGGTAGTAAAATATTAGATACCCAAATTCCAACATATTCCACCAAGAAACAAGTAGGTAATGATGTTATCCCTTAGCCATATGGTCTCAAGCTTCCCTAACATCCTATAGATGGGTGGACCCACTCTAGCTTCCTATTGTCAATCCCCATATCTTGGCTTAGAACCCTACCCTAGATAATTACCATGACTAGCCTCCTTCTGTAACTAGTGTGGTCAATTCTTAGTATTTATTTACTTAGGTAGCTTTCTGTAGTCTCTTTCATGGACAAGACATGCAAACGTTACGTGAGTTGGTGATCTCTGTTTGACTCCTGGATTTGTTTGTGGAAGCTACATTTGCAACCCTTTTTTCTTATATTAAAGACATATGTATATCATTCCTTTAATAGTTAAAGGAATCTGTATATATATGTATATATATATATATATATATATATATATATATATATATATAAACTCCACTTCATAACTTCTGCCCCATTTTAAACCTTCTTGAAATTTTTTGCTATCCCTACAACCATCAATACTCATAAAAGGAGATTGTAGGTAATTTATAATCTGGAATGATGGTAGATATTGAAGAATGTTGTGATTCTCCATAATCCCTTATACTAGGTACATAGATGGAGAAGGATTTACGGATATGGTAAGCCAAGGAATACGGTATGGGTAGGCATATTTATGACATCTCCCAATTCCTTCACTAATGAGAAGGTGAATGCAAATATTTTCAATGATGTGTTTAACAAATTGAACATGAGAAATTGGAATAGTTGGTGAAGCTGAAGGAAACCACGCTTTATCTACTCTATAGTTCTCCATGCAAGTTAGTTGTTAGTGGTCAATAAGAGAACTTCAACTAATTAATGATCATCACTCACGCTTATTCATTGTTTCCAAATTGCAAAACAACACACATTGATTTGGGTAAGTGTTTAGAATCCACTCTTTTCAAAAATAAATTGAAAGGGAGGACAAAAGAAGTAAGATTCTTTTCAAGTTATTTGACTTCAAGCTGAAGAACTGAACAAAATTGAACGATACATTAGCTCAACAACTAAAAGAAGAGTAGGGGGTAGAATGTCTCTATTAGGATTTTAACATTGGTGGGTGAATAACAACACCTCGAGTTCACCAACCAAGTCTCCCCTCTGTGAAAATGGAGGGAAATGTTTGAAGAATGGGCTTGAGAGAAAGGAAATGAAGTTGTGGATTCAAATTCAAAGCCAAACATTTAGAAGTGGATGATGATCTCTAGAAAATATAGAATCAGAGACCAAAGGATGTTAGGGAATTAGTTTAAATTGACTACACTAAAGATGAGGATGATCTATGAAGTCAAATCCCAAGATGAAGAAAGAACATAGAAGCATGAAAAAAATAGTACAATGTAGACTAGAGAGAAGAAATCGATTCAGTCAACCATTGATGATTTGAAGATAAAAGCTAAACATAGGAAAAGATGCATTAACTAGATATTCGCATGACACTAACTGAAGTCAAGACAATAATAGTTATATAGACTATATGAATCCCTTTCTTAAGCAGTAGGGATTCTAGCGTAAAATTATTACTTAAGCAGTGGGGCTTCTAGAGTAAAATTCTCAAGATATTCACAGAACCTACACAGTCTGTAAGCGTTGAGAAAATCAAAAGTGTAAATATTTTGGATTTCTAGCAATTACGAGCTTAAAAGAAGGTTGGAACAAGTGTAAACTTCTGGATTTTGGCTTACCTCTTGAAAATCACCCACAATTCAACCACAGAGCACTCGCATTCACCGAATCACCACTGACCAGCACTGTTAGACTCGTCGAAGCATTCAAACTTGCAAATTTATTAAAAAATAATAATCACAGAGTGTTGTTATTAGACTCACCGAAGGCCAAATCAATCACCAACACACTTGAAATTTGAAGCATTTGGATTTCGGACTCAACAAATTTATAAAAAACATGTATAATTATAGTTGCGTGTCCAAACTCCTCCTCGCGGGTTTAGCTCCATGGCACCGGGGAAATGGACCATCTTGGTACTCTAAATCCCTAACTAGAACTCGATTCTTGTTGCCCTCCATGGTTTAGCTCCATGCCACTAGGGAAATGGACCATATTGGTACTCTAAATCCCTAACTAAAACTTGATTCTTGCTACCTCTCCGGAACTAGAACTTGATTGAAGATTCTTGTTGCCCTAATTCCCTTTTCAATGCGTGCAGAACCAGGGCTTGGCATCCTGCATAGAATCCAGCACCGTGCACCTCCCAGAAACTAGAACTTGATTCTTGTTGCCATAATGCCCTCGTCAATGCATGAAGAACTAGATCTTGGAAACCTGCATATAATCCGTCACTGTGCACCTCCAACAGTCAACTTCCAAGCCCCTTCCAAGCCCCAGCCAGTTGAAATGGGGGTGAATCCCTCCCCCGACCTAGTAAATTTGGGCGAATGCCATTAAATTTTTGTTGCATCTCCAACTTCCAAGCCCCAACCAGTGAAAATGGGGGTGAATCACTCCAATCCCTCCCCCTGACCCAATAAATATAGGCGAATGCCATTGAAATCAGCTCCAAACCAGAAAATTGGGAGGCGAATTTCATGGTTTAAGTTTTATGCGCATTTATTTTGTTAGGCTAACACTTAATAATTAATTATTTTTAAAATAATTATAGGGCTAACTATATAAAACTATAGAAAATGGGTTTTATATAAAAAATTCTCCCTACCAAAATTTAAAACCCCTTAAAATTCTCCTTTGGGCTAAAATTCGCCCCTAAAATTTTCCCTGCTGTTCAATTCAATTGAATGACCATGTTTTTGCGTGTTTATTTTGTTGTTCAAACCTTTGAACAATTGCTGTTCAATTGAATTGAACTGTTGATGTTCAATCCAATTGAGCGATTGTGTTTTTTTGTATTTATTTTGATGTTCAAACCTTCAAACAGTTGTTGTTCAATCCAATTGAACAGTTGATGTTCAATTGAATTGAACAACTGCTGTTCAATTCAATTGAATGGTTGTGTTTTTGTGTGATTTTATTTTTGTTGTTCAATCAAATGGAACGACTCATTTATTTTCTAAGTATTGTTTTTTCTTACTTGTGATGATCTCTTTTAGAATATCCACTCCCCTTTACACATCCTTACCATAAAAGCCATTTTTGGAAAGGAATTGGCACCTGAAGAGGAGAAAAGCAGTGATATTACTAATATGGTGATCCTTTGAAACTTTGATGGAAATCTCTACTCCGGAAGCTGACATGGTTTATCTATGCAATGAAGGGTTGGACATCTCTTGTTCAAACATATTATCACACAATTCATTTTCATAGTCTTATGATGTTATATCTTTCTACACTCTCAAGTAGTAATTCTCCTTGACATGAGGATATAGGAATAAATAGTATTAACTTTATTGGCATTATTTTTACTTCTCACACCATCCCTAACTCTTAAGAAGTTAATGAGCCTCCCTTCATGTATAAAGAACAAGAAAATATGATGTCTATGTGTAATTTTTTTAAGAGAGAATAGGGAGTCTCATCACGATCCAACCTACCATGATCATAAGGGTTTAATAGGTAATGTTCCCACAATGGCCAACACACCATGGAAGTGACCTTCTCGACAACTCAAACTGCGTGAAGGACATGAGGTCTCATCATGAGCCAGCTTGATCACTATGTTACAATCCTCGTGAATGGCACTATGACTATCTGGCCACCACACTAGTATAGTGGTCTCTCCATAAAGCAAGCAAAATGCCTACTTTTCAAAAAGAAAATATTATGTTTATACGCAAATTTTTAAGAGAGAATAGGGGGTCTCATCACGAGCCAACCTACCATGATCATAAGGTTTTAACAGGTGACATTCCCACAATGGCCAACACACCAGGCTAGTGACCTTCTCGACAGCTAAAACTGCTTGAAGGACAGGAGGTCTCATCACGAGATGGCCTAGTCACTCTGTTACAATCCTAGTGAGTGGCACTTTGACTATCTGGCCACCACACCAGCACAATGATCTCTTGATAAAATAAGCAAAATGTCTACTTTTACATAGAGGATTCTGGCTCATTTCTGGGTTAAAATAGCAACCGTATCAAGGCTATGAATGTTTTCTGGCAGCAGTGGCTTTTCTTGTGGTATGGAAGTATTTTTCTAACAATAGCCAATTACTTTTATATGCCTTATTTCCTATTAATCCATTTCCGATTTAAATCCACTACTTGAATAAGTGTTACCACTACCTACCCGCATAATTAACTATGAATGAATTATCTTTTCATGTTTGAGTTATGGGATGGTAACACCAATCATAATCTGTTACTTTTCATGCTTCTGTGATGCTACACCATCAAAATCAGACATCTTGTCATAATAATTGCTATCCCGCTTTTCTCCCCTTATTCGATCATTTCCACCTGATGTACAGTTGTGATGATTATCAACTTCTGAGCTTTTCCTCACATGAATTCATGATTGTTTCAATCTATCCTCTTTTCTTAAGCTCCAAGGCCATGGATGCCCTTCTCTCGTACAATTGTGATGATTACTGATTTCTAACCTTTTGCCTCGTATGCATTCATGATTATTGCAATATTTCCTCTTCTCTTGAGCTTAAGGCCGTGGACACCCTTCCCCCAATGGAGGGGGTACAAATATCCATAATGAATAAGCATGTGAATTACCACACAACTCCCTTCGGACACGCTGATGGGACTAAAATATCATTGCATTTATGATATGAGGTTGCATTTTTTTATAATATATGTTTAAAAAAAAAATGCAATGTTTTGTTTTAACCAACAGGACCGAAAGAAACGCAGACAGAAGAAGAAAATAGTTCAAATAACACATTATCCATGGGGTGGAATTCTCTCTGCAATGAACCCACGACCTTCCCAGTCTCAGAATCAGTTCACACCATTCTCTAGCAAGTTGGCTGGATTCCATATCTACACAGACTACAAGGGTTTAACATAGAGATAGCAGTTGAATTCCTACAAAAATTGCGAGAATGGCATACCATAGTTAGAGGAAGGATTATACCGGTCGTCGAGGAAATCATCGCTGAGGTCTCCAGACTACCAATAGAAGGAGAGAGATGGACTAGAAAACATGTTCTTCTATAAGAAGCAATCTCAGTGTACCGGGACCCGGGAAAACCATTAGAATGAAAATGGAAGGGTATTAACCCTGTGTCCTTGCAACAACCTTGGAAATAATTTGCAGTGTTCATTCAAAGATATATCACATGCAACGGATGCTAGGATGTGGTAAAGTCCCGCCAACTTAAAATATTAGCTATTCTCAAGCGAAAATTTTCAGTTAACTTGCCTTTTTTCCTAAATTTTGTATTTCACAATACTTCTATTTGAATTAGAAAATCAAAAAACCCCCAAGCAGTCGTCAGCCACCATGGCTTGATTAAATTGATCATCATTCATGAGCTAGGAAAACATTAGACAACTTGGGACAACTTTGTTAATCCTTCCCTACCTGCCCCTAAAGAAAACCATGTTAGAACAGAGATTGAATTTCCCAGAATAACCATACCCAGGAGAGCAAGAGGGAAGAGGGCCCATGTTTCAACCACAGAACTAGGGAAATGGAGACAGTTTGAAAGGCTTCAATTGTGGAAAGACACCTCTGGATTTCCAGATGAGGCGGGACCATCTCATACACCGCCTTCAAGCCCTCAAAATATGTCCTTACAAGACTACAAAGAATAAATGGCTCAAGTACTTGATAAAATAAGAGCATCTTGTGAAATTGGAAGCCCATCTCAACAATCTGAGGGGCAGAGGGACCTGTTGAACTAGTATGCCACTGCCAGCAGCTCTGGCCACACTGAAATACTACCCCACCATGATGAATTGCAGTCTTTAAGGGTTTTAACTCCCTCTGATAACGAATGGTTGAATAGGGAAGACCAGACAAAAGGGATATCCGAATCTGGAAAAAAAGCAGGAGACACTTTCCCATTAGAAAAAAATGCAAGCATTGAGACAGTTCCCCTGACACCTAAAGGAAATATTATCTCACCCAGTTGGGACGTTAATGCTGAAATAAAATCTTGGGTTCATGAAGAAAACACCATTGGTGATAACCTTAGAAATGGCACAACCATTTCTGAAACCGAAGCCACTGCTCATCCTTCCCCTACCAAAACCTTGCTAAAAGAGAAATTATTTGAGAAGAAGTTAAAGAAAATGAGAAGGAAGTGCATGAGATTGAGAAAAATGATAAAACACCTAAGGAAATAGTTGGAAGAAGCAAACAAGGCTCAGACGCTTGAGAAGGAATTGGCTACCATGGGAAACCAAATATATTTTGTTACCCAAATGGTAGATACCGTTGAAATTTCTGTACATCTGGATTTAATGGACAATGGTGAAGCCTCTGTACAGACCAATTTAATAGATACCACTGAAGTTTCTGTACAGACTGAGTTAATGAATGAGGTTGAAGCCTCTGTACAAACACGGTTGATACACACTGCTGAAGCCTTTGTGCATACTAATCTGGAGCTTACAAAAGATAAAGGACTCAAACAGAGGTGACACATGCCTACACTCCCCTAGTAGAAAATGCTGCCAATCAGAAGTTGTGCAACAAATTAATTCAAGTCCAGCATGAATTGGCCCAGTGCAAAAAGGAAGTAGTACCCTTACAGGAACATCAGGCACTACTGAAGTGGTTTAAAGACCTTTCTGCAACTGAGGACAAAACCTTTTCCCAACTCAAGGAAGAAAGGACAAAAGTGAAGAAAGAAGACGATCAAGTGGAACAAGCTAAGAAGAAAACCAATATGGTTTGCTCTGTTTACTCTGAAGTATTGAATTGCGGAGCACTAGCCACTAATTATTATATATTCTTAGTGGAATGGTATTTTTTGTTGAAAATCAAGGCTGTCAGGACACAAAAGCCCACTACTTTTAAAAGCATTGAGGAATTTGTCCAATGTTGCAATGAGCAGGATGAGCAGGTCCAACATATTTTTTGTGAATTATATTTACACAAATTCTTTCCAGAGGAGGATAGGGACAGTAAACCCAGCCCCTTCATAGGGGACGTTAAGTTCCAGGCTTTCTTATATTTTTCCAAGAATCAAAATCAGTGGGATAAGGCCTACAAAACCTTTCAGAAAAGAGAGCATGGACTAGACCTATGGGTCAAGGGGGAACCTACTAAACCCATGTACCTGTTTACCCAACATAATAAATTCATGCAGCAGAAAGGATTGATATCCAAATTGGGACCTATTCACAAGGATATTGTGTAGAATGGGTGGACATACTTCCAGGACATTCAGGAAGAAGCATTGGTAGTAGCCAAACAGAGATGGCTAGCCTCTACAAACAATGTGAAGAATAGAGAGCCATTTGGCTACGAGAACTTCAAAGTTGTTTCTTCCAGGTTCCTTCTGTACAAAAACCTAATTTTGAGCATGGGCCCCACATGGATAGGGTGCAAATACAGATGCCCCATCATCGGGTATCCCAAAAGACTATCATCATGATTATGAGCTACCAGAGGGGTACATGAACTCAAAATTTCCGAAGATTAAATAAAGACATGGCTTCAGATTTACAAAGAGGAGGTATACCCTACATATTATTTAACCCAGCTACACCTCAACCATCTACTTGCATGAGGACCTGCAAAAAGGTGGGGAGTATGTTGGGCCAAGAAGAAGGTATGTTTCACCCCATCTTTACCATGATTTTTTAGATACTTTTAGATACTTTCCCTTCATCTTAGCAATAATGTAAAGGCAAGGTAGAGTGGATTAATGATAAAACGAGTGTTTAGTACCATAAGAACTGACTTGTCACTGTCTTTATTGTTAAGGAAGAAAAACAACCAAATTGCTCATGACCAAAAGACAACCGACAAGGAAGGCGAACGGAATAAAATTGACTCCTATGAATCGGCGGAAGATGGAGAGGTATGCCCACCCTTGAAGTACTCAATCGATAGCCACAATGCAGTCGGGTCCCATAATGAGAAGGATCCATTTGTACTTTTGAATTCTCCTCTAAACTATAAAATTTTGAAGATGAACAATATGAATAGACTATAATATATCTTCCTGTAATAGACGTATTGGGACAGAATCGTCAAGTTGTACTAATGTATTTCTCTGCAGATTAGTGAATATTTTGGCATTTTTGGAATATACAACCTCTGAGTATTCCTTAGCAGTAGGCTTCTAGTGGCTTTGGGCACAGCCCTAGGGGTTCTTCTGCTACTTCTGTGCTATATGTTTATTTACATAATTTTCATTTCTAGCTACCCATTTTGTTATATAATATATCGTTTAATTAGTTAATTGTGAGCATGAGATGCTATAGCTCCCTTTTCATTAGACTAGTTTAACATTCATGTCCTCTTATCTGACGTCAATTATTTTACAATTGTTAGATTAGTTTCAACACGATTGTTGTTCAATTCTGCATATAGTTAACGTTTGGATATTTTCATCATCATTATGAGTGTTTGGTTGATGTTTAATTCAAAAGGATTTCATTATTTGATTAAAAGAGAATTCCATTACAAAATTTAGAATAATTGATTGTTTTTCAATTCATTATAACTATTTTTCAATTCATTAGAATTATTTTTCAATTCATTACAGTTGTTGTTCAATTCATCAAAGTGTGTTTTTCAATTGCAGTTTATTCTTTTCAGTCCTAAGTAGTTATTTCTGCATAGGCTTAGAAAAGATTTATCTCCATTGAATATTCAAAATAATTACATAATTCACTTCCAATTTGATTTAATTGAACTTCTAGAATTAGAGAATCTTCCTTATGACAATTTAGAGTAGTTGACCTCCGATGTCACTTACATATATTTTTCTTGCACTCTTGAAATAACAAGACTTTCCCTGGGTTGATAATTAGTGAAAAGAATTGAGGTTACTTTTAAACAGTCACCTTTATGACCCAACACCTACCATGATCATAAGATCTGTTGGAGTGAAATTACCACTTCTGGTCACTGAGCTAGGGTAATGGCCTTTGGTCTTTGGGTCAAAGGACAAGAGGTCCCATCACAAGCCATCTTGTTCACCTCATTAGCTCTGGTGAATGGAATTGTTATTATCTGGTTACCACGCTAGAACAATGGTCTTCTGTAGGGGTTGCATTAAAAAAAAAACGGGTGGGGGTGGGGTGGGGGTTTATGAATCTTTCCTAGTGAATGGTATATTGGCATCTCAATGGATTAAAAGGAAATTGTGTTGAATATATAGACACTTTCTAGTAGTAGAGTGAATGCCTATGGTATTAAATTACATTTAAATATTACAATTTAAGTTAGCTATTTTGTCTCCTCAAAATTAATTAAGGAGCATCGTTAGATTTATTATGAAACTTTATACAACTCCCCTAGAAATTGGTCAATTTGTTTGATCATGAGCAACTAAATTATAATTTTGCATATCATGGATATAAGTTTTCAGAAATTCAGTATTCTAATTTATTTATTTTTTTCTTCTCACTAATGATACTCAAGCGAATATTGTTTTCACCCATCTTTCATTCCTAAAAATCTTTGCATGCCTTTTACTTCACTCTCATACTCCACAAATTATAATAATCATCCTCAACATTACACCTCATAATTAATAAATGGTTTAATGATTATCTCGCATGCCACAAATATCTCTCATCCTCCATTTTTATTTCTGACAGTTATCCCATTATGTCTAATTGATACCACTTTACCTCTTAACCATGCCAAATCTACCAATCTATTAAAATATTTATTGGCATTCGATGACAACATTCAACTCTATTAGGGGGGCAAGGAGGCACTGATATATGATTTTTTACCCAAATTTCCAAAAATATCATTGCATGCTATGCTTACTGAGTCCCTATATTATGTGAAGTATTATTATATTTTGAATTTGGTTGTTTCCAGCTGCAAAATTTCTTCTTGTTGAATAACCTTATTATTGATAAATGGGTGGCCATTGGATTCGGTATGAAACCATTCAATTACAGGCCAAGAAATAGGTGTGCAACATTCAAGAACAAGTAGGATGGTTAGAATATTTTGGGCGATTACATGGCTTTTATAACGAAATAACATGGGAATTTACAAATAATTTTGATAATGTTGTGGCAGTGGTAAATAACATATAGGTAGAGGTGAGAAAAGAAACAATAGGAGAAGTAATAGGTCTCTGGACAAAGGGATAAAAATGGTATGAAATTCATACTTCGTTCCATAATGCGGCTCTCTTGTTTCTGAACCCTCGTGATGAATTAGTTAGGAAAGGAAAGCGGTACAACTCCAATTCATTACCAAAATTATGGAAAGAAGCAGTGGGAATCATTAAAAGTTATATTACATTTGATGGAAGGTACGATGTGTTGAGGGGACGTCATCTTAAAATAATGGAATCACTAAGGTGAAAGGTAACCTTAAACCTTCCTTATTTTTTTAATTTTTTATTGCATGAAACTATTGCTAGGCTAAGAATATCCAAATACTAAGTCTCGACCATTATTCATCATGGGATTATCAAATTATTAGTTGTAATAAGTTTGAATCAAACACAACTAACAGCTAGGAAGGTTTCTTAGGGAACCCTAATTATAGCCAAATAATTCTTTTGGAAAATGAAACTTTAATGGGAGAAGATATCCCATAAGAAAATACATAAACTTCAAAACCTCAAAAGCTTAACAAATCAGATAAAATAAATGGCATCTATCTTAGCCTCGATACCCAAGGGAAGGAGAAGATCAAATAGGTTAATCAAGTTACAACAAGGTTAGAGTTATTTAGACCCTCTTCAGCAGTTATGAGAAGAAAATGTGACCCCGGAACTCTCCAATGCAGAGCAGGCATAACAAGAAACCCTTGAATAAAAATCGGCTCAAGACTCACTAGCTCCGGAATAGGGAGAACAAGAGATGGAAGCAACTCAAGCATTAGAAGGGTTAGAGAACCTATTAGAGACTATGAATTTAGGAGAATCGTGGGGGCTTCACTCAATGAACCTATAGCATATCATGTGCATTTTTAGCACACCAAACTATACCCTTAAATTTACTGCATATTGGAAAATAATTCTAAAAATAACTTTATTTAACCCCCACCAATACAAACCCAATACACCTTCTGAATTTAAAAAACCCCTATTTTCACTAGATATTGTAGGTATCCATTGTTTCATTAACATATATATATATATACATATATATATATATATATATATATACATATATATATATATATATATATATATATATATATATATATATATATATATATATATATATATATATATATGTATATATAGATATATATATATATATATATATATATATATATATATATATATATATATATATATATATATATATATATATATATATATATATATATATATATATATATATATATATATATATATACATATATATATATATATATATACATATATATATATATATATACATATATGTATATGTATATATATATATATATATATAGTATAGTGATATGATGTCTCTCTTATGACCCCACATGCATTCTACAATGCACCTTTCTTCTTTTGGTAGTAGTGTAGATGCATATTAGTTCTCCCACAATGAAATTACTCAACTCGCACTCAAGCACATCTCACTATTATTTGTGACATTTAATGGTCTAAGGCACACAAATATTAACCATGTTTTAGGAAGATTTATTATGGGCATGTATATAAAATTACATACAAATTTTTATATATGATCAAAAATCAATTAATGAATATTTATGAATATGTTTTCACCAAATAAGGTGTTCAAGCACAATTTTAGACCCTCTATATACAATACCACTATCTACAAGCAAGGTTGGGGTCCCAAATCTCAAATCAAGGTCACAATCCCAACCTAGACATGCTTAGATCAAGAAGAGGGTAGAAAATTCCCAACACATGCACTCTTGAGGGAGTAAAATAAAAAGCATGAAATCACATTTTGAATCACTGTCATCTCACCCATGAGATATGGGCTATCACTCATAGTTTACGTAAAATGTAACAACAATTAATTGGATATTACATTGAGGCATTAAATTAATGGACTACAACTAGAACAGAAGAGGACAAAATTTTGGTTCTAGAGGTGATCTGGTCCATTTAGCTATCTCAAAACCATGATGTATTCCAAAATAAACCAGAAAAATCTATAGTATTTTCTACATGTTCAAGGCAAACATTAACTTATCGTTCACCCCACCAAATACAAGGCTTCCTTGCACTTATATCATAGCTTCGAAATACAATTATAAAATTTCTAGAGGACATTTTGATGGTGCCTCTCAAGGGAACATGAGACTCAACAACACTAGAGGATGCATTTTAATACCCTATGGTGGGACATTATCTTAAAACTTGGACTTTGAAGAGCCACCAATAATAGAGCATAGATCATCATAATGTGCACACTTCTCAATATTTCTTAGTAGATCACATTAGAGAATTGGAAAAATATGGGCACTCTCAAGTGGTTCTAGGTTGATATCGGGTGAATCCGAATTTATTTATATTTTCCATCAAGCAAGAGTAATAACTGCATATGATATTGTTTCCAAATTCCATTCTAATCTCATACTCATATATACAAGGAGCTTAAAAATGAAGCATACCAACGAATAGTTCATGGTATGAAAATTCCATCAGGTTACAAATGAAGAGCACATTGGAGGGTCTCTCCCTTTTATGTACCAAAGTCCTATTTTGAATCCACAAATATAATTGAGGCTATATATTTAAGCACCCCCCCAAATGACATGTATTACCATGGTCTCTTGTTGACTATCTCAGCTTAGGGGGTGTTCTTTTCACTAAATAAACATCTTTTTAGAAAAACTATGGATGAAATACTTGAGTGTGGGCATCTACTATGAACTAAACTCTGGAAAACATGGGACCATTAAAAATTCACTATTTTACACTCGTACAAGCTAAGAAGACATTTATAGGTAACCCCTATATAAATAAAATGATTACCTTGTTTTCTTTGGGAAAAAATCAATGACTCAAAATAATTTGCAAATGCATATGCAAGAATGCAAGGAAAATTCATTAAGGATCATTGAGATTCAAGGAATCCATGCTTATAACTAGAGTTATGCACATTCATATGCAGAAAATGCACAAATTCATAACCATGACAAAAAAATAAATAATAAATTCTAAAATAACTGAGATAAGGACATTTGTCTTGCCACCAAGGCAAGGTAAAAAAATAGACTTTCTATGAGTAATTTACACCAATCCATAAGTATCTAGGATTTATGCCACCCCGCACTTAGCTATAAAGCCAACAGGTCAAAGGAAGAAAACTATAGAGAAAACACACTCAACCAAACAATCAATTTTAATCTTGTTGACTCTACTCACTACATAATACTCCAAACAACTCATCCAATGATTAATCAATCATATAGTTATCATCCATTGTCCTACACAAAACAAGGCAGACCCTTATTTTCTCTGCTAAATTGTTCTTTTATGATCTTCTCTCCTTTCATTTCTCTTCAATTAATGAAATGATAAGCCATTTTATATATTCTCTTCTGGGCATTCCTTGTGACCGTAAAACTTTAGTTCTCAAACAATTAATGAGAAACAAGTTCATGGAAGGGAAAAACTCTTAAGCAGTGCAACATCTATGCTCTTCTAAAACCAACAATTTCATGGAATGGAAAGGCTCTGTTAAAAATGACAACCTCTATTCTCTTTTACACCATCTGGTGTTCATCCCGGAGCTTTAAATCCCCACTTCACAACAACAATGTTTGGGCATGATCAAATTTGTATCATCAATAAACGGGAGGAATGTAGCTAACATAACTAAGGTCTAAGTGGTTTCACCTCTAAAAATATATGGCCATGATAATGAAAAAAGTCACAATACAATGAAGAAGAGGAACAAATTCCCATGAGGATGGAGGGCTCTCACCTTTCCTCAGTTTGAATGTACATAACCATGTCAGGTTGCCTTGCTCACCAACCCCTACACAAGCATTTATATTGGTTTTCTCTATTCCAAGGGGTGGTGCATGAGTTTGATTAAAGACATGATAGTAAAGGGCATAAGATCCTATAATAACACTTGGAAATATAGGATTTATTTCTCGTGGAACCCCTTTTCCTCTTCCCCTATTTTTGACTCATAACCTTTCTCATGATCTTTGCAATGAACATGGATTTTTATATGATATTCAACACACACACACACACACACACACACACACATATCAACATACTATGAAAACTAACACATGGTCCATAGAAAATTTACTTAGATTTGAGCTTACTATAAAAGTTCTACCAAATGTTCCATAGAAAATATAATTAGCATAGATATACACCTATCCATTCACTAGTCTGGTTCTGCACTATGGATCCATCCAACCATATTTACACTATAGGGTTATTTATTTAGGCTCACATGGCTTGATTCCCATCATTATAACCACACTTTAGGCTCACATAATCTGATCCGACACATTACAAGGGTTAAAACCAAGGTTATTAAAGTGAAGGGATTAACATTCTTAGAAAAAGACATTTAAGAAAAAAAATGAAAAAAAAAACAATTTCATTTGCATCATTCCAAGGTTCTCCTATATTTAATTGATTAGACTCACTTCAATTTGTAAGCAAGGTAAAAAAAATAATCCATTATTTATTGTGATTCCCTATACTGAAAAAATAAGGCACTATTTTTAACCTTGGAACATTATCTTTTTAAAAACTACCTAATAATTTTTTTACATGGTGCATTTTTATTCAATTTTCATATAAATATAGTAGAATAAAAACAATGAAAGGCTTAAAATTAAACCTAAAAATATAAAATATATAAAATGCTACATTAAATATAGTCAGAGTAGCACCCTAGTTTAAACTTCAACAAGATAACAATAAATTGTGAAAATATTTTTTTTACATAATATAGTAAATAAATTTTTTAGTAACAGTTAATTCAATTGCTTCCAAGAAATAATTGATACCATTTGAATTCTTGCAATTTTTCTCTGAAAGGGTCCAAATACAAAAATGAATATAGCACCCTATACAAATACATAGTATTTATAGTTCTCACTTTTTGTCATTTGTATAAAAATAACCAAATCTACATCCAGCTCATTAAAAAAAAACAATTCCTTTTTATTTTGATTTGGTGAAGCTCAGGGTTAAAATTTTGGTTGAGTGCTTACTATACACCCATATTCTCCCTATGTCCTAGGAGGTTTCCTCCAATTTTTTGATCAACAATTTGAGCCAAGCTTCGCTAAATCCAAATATTTGTATAAAAAATATTCATCCTACCTTTCTTTGATGGAATCGGGAAGTTGAGCCAGATATTATACATCCAAAGGAATTGTGAATCGCATGTTGAGTAGCTTGAGATAAGGGAAACATAAATTTTCTTAGTTTTCCAGCAACATTAATAATTCTTTGTGTAGAAACATCTGCAATGAGGACATTGCAATCAACAATTGCGTTTCTAAATATTCCATGATTACAAGGAATGTCAAGAATAAATATAAGTGAGGCTTCCAATTGTAAGGGCAAGGATTTTGTTTAAATAGGCATGGATTTCTGCATGTTCCTATGGAGCAGTAATATATACGCATTGATGCATTGCAATCAGAAACACCTAGAATATTTGAGCTTCTTGTTGAAGTTGAACCTTTTTTTTGTGGGCTTAGAGGTGAGATGTTTTATGTAAAAGGTCTACTATCATTTTTCAGCTTCACTTGGGAAGATAACATATGTGAAGTTAGCACAAAAGAAATCAAAAAGTGAAATTCCACTACAAAAATGGTTGTCACTTTCTCTGCAAGGAGACATTCTGAATAGGTGCACATTGTTTTCTAAATTTCACCTTTCCTTCATGTGGAGAGTAGAATTGCTTGTCCCAATTTTCTTTTACAAGTTGGAATTCACTTCCTATTGTAAATGGAAACTTTCTGGTCAATGCGGAGAATAAATAGTTCATAACTTTCTTGAATATGAATCATTTTAAGTTAGAATACAAATTGATTTATTTTTTGAGAAGATTTTATAGCTTTCTCAACTATCATTATAATTGTATATTTAATGGAAGTAAACCTAACAACATCTCAACTTAATCAAATCCCCAGTAATGGAGTATGAGAAGTGAATTCTTCAAGAAGGCTTTTAAAGGAATTTTGACATAAATGGTTTAGTTTCTTAAATCACATAAAATCAAAGGGTTTCACAATGCATGAAGTTACTCTGGCTGAAATTCACCACACTAAAGCCAAAATATATCGTGCAAAGACTGTAAAATGAAGTTGCATTCATAGTATATCAATAGCAACATTTTGTTTCTTTATGGAGAGAAGCACCAATGAAGGTGGGATCAATTTAAAATTATGTACTAACACGAAAAAGGTATATAATACATCAAATCATAGAAATAAATGGATGTGAAGTATTCATATATCCTATATTTTATATGGAATTCACTAAAAGCTAATAGTCTCTACAGATTATCACAATAGCAGTTGATTCATTGTATAGTGACTTATGAAGGACATTACGAAGTTAAATTCAGACTTCTAGAGCCAAGTCATGGGTGATTAACAGTTTGATGAAGCATATGAAGAAAATGTTAAGCAATCCACATTCCATGTCACCCAAACCATTGTGGAAACCTTATTAAGTGGAGATATATGATTCATCCATGGAATAGTATCATATCCTTGCAAAAAAAAAAAAAAAAACATCCTCCAAAGAACTAAAGCACCTGAAAACAACCCTACCATTAGTCCATATGTTTTGGAATTACAGTAGAAAACTTCCTAAAATATTAATTCCATCTCATTGTGATAGAAAAAGGTGTCGCCAGAGCTTGGATATGGACAAACATTGAGGAAATTTCCAAATTTACTTTTACTTACACTTGATTCATTTATGCCTTAAAAACCTTTGTTTTTTACAAAAAGATTCACTAAATATTGTTTCAATCTAGGAGAATTTCCTTTCTTATGTGCATAGGTGTTTATCCCTGTATATAGAGAATCCATTGTTGATTCAAGAGAAATATCACTTGATGCAAAAACAGAGTCACGAGATGTAGGCAATATATTCTCCCTAGTATTTCTGTTGGTATCATACTTTTGGTGCTTCATCAATTCACCCTAAAGGAACCAAGTATCAAAAAAATGACATTAGAATCACTATATACATAGAAACTAACTCAATATTTTGAAGTATGCTTTGCAGTCATGAATTAATCGAATGTTTCCAATGCTTACATTCTTCCACATGTGTGACTGCACATGTCGTACAGAAATATAGTATATACATATTAGGAATATATGGTGAAATCCAGTTTGGGAATAATTTCCTTTCCATTAATTTTAAATACATTTCTTGTATTTACATTTATTTTGGTTCAATAAAGGGAATAATCTACTATCGTCAGAGAAAAACATTGATTAGATCCAAAAAGGATGATAGAAAGTGACATATTTATAAGTCATTAATATTAGCCTGCTCTTAAAATTGTTCATGGTTTTTCCTAATTGTTATTTAATGAGAATTAGTCTAGACTCTAAACTCGTTTGTCTGATACAAGAGTACTTCCTTCCTTGTCTTTTGTGATGGCGGTCAATAAATTCTTCCTTGTTGTTTTATGCAGGACATGTAGTCAAACACGTGTGTCACCATATTATTAAATATTGCGTGGAATTTCCTCCATTAAGAAAAGGATTATAAAGAAATTTTCATGCAAAAATTGTTTTTCCAAATGTAGTTTTAATGGTCAAAATCAACTGCAATGGAATCCATTCTTATATGGAACATTTAATAATGTAGGGCTTATTGGAAAATCCCATTGTTCTTCCAATGCTCTTGTATTTGAAGGAAATTTTGAGGTAGCTAGTGAAGCTCTTTCTGACCAAGAAAGAGTGGGTGTGTTGTTGCTCAATATCGGAGGACAAGATACACTTGAGGATGTGAAACCTTTATTATTCAATTTATTTTTTGATCCGGTATGCCATTCGAAGCAAAAAAGGATATAGAAATATGTGGCAGGATAGGATTTGTTGTAATTACATCGTTTTACAATTTCCTTTTATTGTAGACTAATAGTTACTATCAATTTATTATATTTCATTCAAAATTATAGCATGTTTTTGATAATATTTTATAATATATGATTTATGATCAACCAGTGATAGAAGTCGTGAGCATGATTTCTGAAATTTCTCGTAAGAATAGCAACTAGAGTCACAAAATATTATAAACAACTTGGAGAGATCTAGGGTGATTTTTCCCAAGGGTTTCTTACTGTACCAAGGCTTCACAAAATTTATTTCTCCATGACAATATTTAATTCAATACAAATTAATGTACTCTTCAATGAATAGTGCTAGCTTTCTCAAAAGTGCAATAAAATGAACAGAGTAGTGTATCATTCATCTCAAAGGACAGAACATAAAAGTGTGTCAATTTGATGTTTTCAAAATTCCAATAAATAATGCAATAACCCACAAAAAAGTGCCTTATTCATCAGATCCACACAAAATATAGAACAAACGAGAACCAATTTGACATTATACTGATACCCTACATATTGGTACAATTTTTTTTTCCTACCAAGACCCTACATGAACTCCTGTCTATTCATATTTCTCAAATTTTTCTTCAAGTCTGTGCGCACTTCCTGTCTCGGACGGTCTCGAACCTCAAGTACCTGTCTACCCTGCTATTTTCCACAAGGTTTTTGTAGTGGTGAAACCTAGTTTGGCAATATGTTCCTTTCCATTATTTTTAAAGGCATTTATTGTATTTACATATATTTTGGTTAAAAAAAAGGGCATCATCTACTATCTTTAGATAAAAACATTGATTGGATACAGAAAGGATGATAGACAGTGACAAATTTATAATGTCATTACTATTAACCTTCTCTTAAACTTGTCCATGGTTTTTCCATTTTGTTATTTAATGAGAATTAGTCTAGAATCTAAACTCGCTTTTTTGATACAAGGTACTTCATTTTATTTTGTGAAGGTGGTCAGTGCCTTATTTTTTAATGCAGTTCATGTAGTTAGACACAAGTGTCATCATATTATAAAATATTGTTTGGCAGTTCCTCCATTGACAAAAGGATTATAGAGAAATTATCATGCAAACAACATTTTTCCAAATGTATTTTGAATGGTCAAAATCAACTGCAGTGGAATCCATTATTATATGGAGTAGTTAATAAGATGGGGTTTAAAGGAAAAGACTGTTTTTATTCCAGTGCTCCTGTATTTGAAGGAAATGTTGAGGTAGTTAGTGAATCTCTTTCTAACCAAGGAAGAGTGGGTGTGTTGTTTCTCAATCTCGAAGGACTAGATACACTTCAAGATGTGCAACCTTTCTTGTTCAATTTATTTGTTGATCTGTTATGCCAATAAAAGAAAACAAGGATATAGAAATATTTTGCAGGATAGGATTTGTTGTAATTACACCATTTTACAATTTCCATTTATTATAGACTAATAGTTACTATAAAATTTATTGTATTTTATTCAAAAGTATAAATATGCTCTCTGTAATGCATGTATTTTATAATATTTTATAACATATCATTTATGATCAACCCGTGATAGAAGTTGTGAGTATGCTTTCTAAAGTTTCTCTTCTAGCATAGCAGTTGGAGTCACGAAAGATTATAATCAAATTGTATATATCTAGGGTGATTTTTCCCCAAGGTTTATTAGGTTACTAGGGATTCACATAATTTCTTTTTCCATGACAATATTTAATTCAATACAAATTAATGTATTGAATAAACTGAGTAGAACAACGTAGCATTCACCTTAAAAGACAAAACATAGAATTTTGTGAATTCAATGTTTTCAAACTTCCAATCAATAATGCAATAACCCACAATGCAATGTATTATTGATCAGATCCACACAAAAGTATGGCATAGACCAGAACCAATTTGAAAATGAACTAATATTTTACCTAGAGATATAAAGTTTGTTGACTACCAAACCCGATATGAACTCCTCTCTGTTGATATTTCTCAATTTTTGCCTTAGGTCTCTATGCATTTCCTGTCTCGGATGGTCTCGAACCTATGGTACTATCCCATTTCTTGTTTCTCTCTCTGACGTTTTTCTTCTTCCTATATTCACTATTCTCATACTATTTTTCCTTCTTCTCTTCCCTATGTTCTCATAGTACTCTTCTCGTTCTTTCCCATCCCTTGGCTCAACTCCAACCCTTTTATAATTCCTGAATGTGGACCCTAATGGTTAGAGTTCGGCCTCCCTGGACCAGCAAAGACATCACACTTGTCTCTCTTGGCCCAGTCATAATGGATCAATCTTGTAGGCCGCTTAGTGTTGGAGAATTTGACCTCCTTCCTCCTTCACTATCTACCATTTGTCTCCTTCCAAAAATTGGTTCTACAACCAACAGATCTTAAGGGAAAAATCTTCCCCACCATGTGCCAAATTCCTGCAAATATCTAGTTGCCCTCCTTACCCACAACCTCCTTCTCTCTCCACCCGCGATTATCCTATGAATGACTTTTTTATGGGAATACCTCCATGTTTTGTGCACAGACCTTGGCCATGAGACCCTTTAAGTTGAATGGTGGATTAACATTTAATACAATAAAAGTTTGAAGGATTAGGGAAATACCCATAAGAGCCCATACTTTATGCAAGGTATTTACTAAGGTTTACCCCTACCCATACTAGGGGAATTAATTTATACATGTTACTTTTTAAAAGGTGAATTTATGTCTGGGGTGATATCAAATTCCAAAACCTTGTATATCAAACCCTTACTGCCCCAAGCCTTTTAAAACACATCATTTTTTATTCTTTAACCATGAAACTATAAATATTATGGATTACAATATGTGTTGATCCATGAAAATTGTAATGATACATAATTTATTTGTCTTATGCTACTTACCTAACACGTATAACATAAAAGAGAACAACATATATGCAAAATTATTACTTTTCAATATATATATAAAGAAAACCAAGGAAATATTTACAATAACCATATAGCTACAGGGTGACCAAGGAAACCTTTACATTATACACATGAATGCATCTTGACCGAGACCATCTACATATTTAGCAAGATGACTGGGGTCATTACAACCTACCCCTTAAGGGGAACACCGTCCATGGTGTTCTGGCTAATAGAATATGTGAAATTTTCATACCCATTCAAGGACTGTTGGTTTTTCCATTTAAGAAAGACAAAGATATCAAGAAATATCATCTGTATAGTTGCAAGCCTCCAATTTGTAAAACTAAACACACTAGATACCTACAATTATAGAAATTCCATAAATTTAGTTGACCATATTATTTAAATATTGCTTTACTAAATTTATTAGTTGCAAATATGCTAGCACTATGGATGACATTGAGAAATTACATCTGAAATTCCAAATCACACACCTTGATATTGGAACAGATGCATACTCCTAAAAACTACTTACAACCAGGTGTTGACACCATGAAATGAGATAAAATAATCAATCCTACTCAGTTTGCACCTTGACATGGTTTCAACCTTTCTAATCTTACCAGCCTCAAATGTGGGCAAGAAGCAGAACACCGAAATCAATCACAATGCATATTGCAAAATACCTTAGGGATAGCCTAATATAGATCAGAAGCAAAGCCCAACATCAATCATGTCATCCAAATTTTAAAAGCACAAAAGGATGCAACTATACATGTTGAGCACATGATACCCACGCATTCTGATGAGGGATAATTGAGATATGGTTGAATCATTTGGTATCCTTGTATTGATGTCTACAAAATTCTTAAGGTAGAGTCATCATATCTAAAGTGACCTCTTAGAAAGGTTAGAAAAAGTTGATCTCATCCTACAAGCTTGGTCACATATTTCTGTTAGAAACTCAAATACCATTTTATATAGGTATAATAACCCATATCACCCATTTAACCTAACATGACACTTAGTGCAAAGGATTAGTTGTTCAATGACACTCTATCCATTATGTCAAGTAAGTTCTCTAGCCATGATGGCCATTGTGCCTTATTTTTATATCTGGTCATGTAACTCCAATTCTCTGTAAGTATAGAAACTATGTCTACTATCCGTCTAGTTTGACCCAGGAGCGATGAATCCATGAATGTGTACATTTGCATATGTTCTAGCGATGGATGGATATGCTAAATTGCACCATCTCATGTAATTCCCCTTTGATTGAGTTGTATGCATTAAGTTGGTTGCTCATGTTTTGTAACTTATTATTACATCTTAACTACCTATTGAAAAGGACGTGGTTTGTAATGACTTTTGATTAATGTTATGAGTGGTTCACGACAGTCATACCCAACTCATGATCTATTCTACCCATGTCCTATGGAAATGTTAGAGCATGGCAACACCTACATAACCCTTGAGGAAAAGGGAAACTTCAACAACATTGAACTTTTTAAGCATTTAAAATAAGGTTAGTTGAGTTATCATATGAATTTGTCCTAATGGAATAAAAGTGAACATTGGAACAGACTAACTTCACAACCTTGCACTTACCATCATATATTCACGGGCTTAGAAATGTTAGGGAAATTATGCTAGGGTTGGTACTTTACCATCTTAAATTTAAGGAAGAGTTATATGAGTAGTTGCGGTGATTATTCATAATTACCATTAGAGAAATTTTGAGGAATAAAATTGGCCTCCGAAGAAAAATGTACAACCAAATTTTTTTTTTTAAGAACCAATAGGATTCAAGATGATGATGTCAACCAAGGGGGATGATTCACCATTTTTGGATTAAAAAAATAAAAAGACTAAAAAATAATAAATTATTAAAACTACTTTTTCAACTTGTATTTTCAACTTATCTCCCTAAGTTTTTACTCAAATTTCGAGTGGGAGTACTCATTGGATGAAAATTTTAATTCCTCATCCAAGGAGTACCCACGTTGCATACTTTTGATGGACCCTGCTACACGAAAAATGAAAATACATGAAAAAAGGTGATTGTAAACACATTTTTCATGTAGCAGGATCCATCAAAAGTATGCAACATGGGTAATCCTTGGATGAGGAATAAAATTGTGCATCCAATGAGTGTTTCCGCTCGAAATTTGAGTAAATACATAGGGATATATGTTGAAAATAAAAGTAAAAAAATATTTTTTTTCCCTCTAAAATTTGATGATGTAATCTAATCTTATTTTATTATTTCCACTTTTATTTTATAATTTCTCTATGAGGCCTATTTTAGACCTCAAAATTCCCCTAATGACTAGGTATACCTAGTGGAAAACTTGCACCCATTGTATGAAATCGAGTGGCTATACTTCCAACCTCATGTTTTGATGCTCTCACATTCCAAAATATGGTGCAACATAGAGTATTATTGTGAGGTATTCATGGTCCAAACAACCTCGGTTTCATAAGGGTTCTTTGACCTTAGAGTCTAGGATTTATTCCTCTTCTAACATACAACCATTTATTTTTTTGGCCGCGGGGGGGGGGTTAATTTGACACTCTTAAGCATCATCACACATGTTTCTATCCACCCAAACCATAATCCATGTAAAATTCATCGGGACATATTCGAAGATCATTTGTAGATCCCTAAGGTAGACACTAGTTATGTTGTTGAGGTGTACTAGACTATTTTGGAATTTGATTTCTGAGCCATATTCCATATTTGAGAGAAGATGTATGAACATAAAAAGCCATTTTATTCATCTAATTACTCCAATAAGTGTACCTTTTTGTTTGGACAATTATTAGAGTTTCCAAAGAGCTGTAATGGGTAACACTCTTCACATTTAATCAACTTTGTGGTCTTCTTGGCAAAACAGTGTATTACCTTTGTGCATGAACTCTACAACCATCGTTGTTGCCTTATATATATTGAAGCTTTTAATATTAATGATCCATTTTTAGGAGAAAATGAAGGAATAATATAACTTGGAGAAATTTCAGGTTGAAACAGAGATATATAATTTCCCTAGATTGAGGAAGTGATTATAACCTCTAACTAATCGTTTCCATTATTTTTAACATTGGTCTGTTAGATCCACATTTGGGGGCTTTGTTTAACATGAAGAAGCATGGCATCTAGCACATATTTCAAGATCCATTTTCATTGGAGAGATCTAAGGATGTCAAAGGGTCACTATGCCAAGAAGAGGAACTCCCAATTTTTCTTTGATTTGATCCTCTCTCAAAACATGAATTTAAAGTGCATCTAAATCTAAATTTTATTATTATTAATTGGAGAAGAAAGTGCATCTAAATATACTTTTGGCTGATTTTTGTAAATTTAGTTGATGAGATTGAGGATTCGTGTATTTTATTGTTTTAACTTGGTGAAAATTGTGAATCTAGAAGAAATGTTTGTCAACCTGAAGAATCATGTATTGCATTCAAGCATGCATTGAAGACTTATTATAGCTCATCCTTAAAGGACTTGTGAATTCCTTTGCACCAAAGAGGTGGTACATGTGTCCATCTCATCTCTTATCTTCCTGAGTTGCCACTTCCTAATTGTTGTCCTATTTTATGGTTGATACATAAATACATACAGTCATATGGACAAATGTATTTGGGTGTTCTTAGAGCTCTACCTTTAGCACTATCAGTTCTTTTCGTAGTATTTAGCTCCATAACATTCCTACATAAGTTATTTTTTTAGTTTCAATACTTCCCTTGAAAAGTATTTATTTCTTTAACAAAAATGCATAGATTGCTCTTCTTGAATATTTAAAGACATAAATCAGGAAAACCAACAAATGTTGAAGGTGTTTCACATGCATGTTTTAATGTTAGTTTTATGAGTAGTTCCTCATATGAATTTCATTACACAACATCATCTAGGCCTTACAAAAGCATATTACCAAAATCCATGTCTTATTTTTGGGAGCAACCATGTCATACATCATACCTCATACCTCCCTAGCATCAGTTCAACTCAAATATAACATACATGAAATTCATTATGCATGTCAATGTAGGACTAAGTATGTCATGCTTACGTAATGACTATAACTTGGAAAAATCCATGGATATTATTTGTACCTATTGTACCTTATTCATAATGTAATTTGTAGTTTATCATTAGTGACTCGGACCATGATGATTATTCACCTAATTGTATTTCATGTTTCTACATATCTTAGATTTGGTCAAAGATGGTAATTCTCTTGATAATTGTTCATTCCTTTCATAATATAGCCAATTATGTCCAAGTGTTGACCTTGAGAGCTCTGACATCACCTATAACAAACCCCTTTATCATTATTTATTATGCATCAAGGGTGTCTGTCTACCTGAACTATGCCAGCTCTCTGAAGTGAAACTAGAGATCCTTCCTATAAAACCTATACATCATCCTCTATAACTCTTTATTGCCTAGTATACATCAAATAATTTCTTAATTCTTTTCACTAGGATAGAAACTGTTGTCTGAAAATTGATTTCATAACCCTTAGATCTATGGGCATAGAAGCATACTTGTATGGATCTAAAAGCATACTTTTATGGACCTAAAAGCATACATTTATGTTACATGACTCCCAATCATTCTACAGGTCTAATCCTCATATAAGATGCATTTATTTTTTGTCGTAAAACCTAAACTATAAAGATCTTAGAGGGTTCTAAAGTAATACAATTCCTATCCATGCCCTTTTATGATACCAAACAGTCACAATAACTAGAGTCCCCCCTAATGGAAATAAGTATGCAATAGTTGGCACTACATAAAAAAAGAGACAGGAATCTGATAAGGGTTGACTCCCTGTCACATGTGCCTACATCCATGAGGGTTTACCCACTATGCCTTCTATGCAAATTCCATGGGAAAATACTTGACAGTGTCATTAAAAACTCAATCATACCATAATTATTCTAGAGCTAATGACTATGGATTCTTTCTCATTACTTTATTATAGGACATGGATTAGCAGATTAGCCACATATCATTAGATGCCACTGAAGTGAAATTGAGACGAGCACCTTTTGAGAGTCCGGATCCATCACACGAATATTGCATTTTCAGACTTGTTTCTAGCAATATAATATAATTAAAACCTCTCTAATGTTATAATTTGGCGTAAGGTCAATTACAGTACCATCTTACCGAGGTGTAAGTAAGGCATTAAAGGTTTATGAATATGATGCAATGAAAGGATGTGCAAACACCAATTAGCAGATTTATATTCTCAAGATTCATCCATCCTTTTTATCTGTGCACCCATGTTGTAATGGGTGTGCTACTTGATTGCTTCTATACCCAAAATGCTTATCCGAGGCCCACAAACACAAATAGTATTTTCTTACTCTGTGATAACATCGCTATAAATCTCTAGTGAACACTAGTGGACCTACTTACACCATTAAGCGATGGAGTATATTAATGCATTAAAGAAAATGTCAGCATATCCTACTCAATGAGACAATAAAAATAAGTTGCTCATATTTAATCTGGTTTGTGGTGTGCTGATCACCTAAAGCAACAATGTCCAACCGGAATTAAACACACGTCTACTCAAGATTTAGAGGTAATATTATTCTTACATATTGAACTTACATACTCTTGGTTAAAATCAACACACAACAGTTACTCAAGCCATTATGCAGGGCCAAAGAAATTACAACACTAGATTCTCAAGATCAAGCACACTAAATTTATGTAGCCTCAGTTTGAGGCAATTCTTGTCAATTTCTCAAATAACTGCACTCGAATCTAGAGTATCACATCTTGGCTATGTTAAATATTATAGAAATCTATGGCTACAAAGATATAACATCTAGAATTTTTGTCATGAATGAAACAGAGGATACTATATAGTAGCTCCAACCAGGTAACATGATCCACACACATGCCTTAATAGGTATTAGTAATATCAAAGTAGCTTACTATATACCAACAATAATAATATACTAAAAAAATGTGAGAAGGTTTTTGAAAGAGAGAGGGAAATTTATTCATATTTTAAAATTATTGCTTGGGATTTGAATAGAAAAGGAACTATGCATGCTAATATGGCTAATTTTTCAAAAGACCACGAGCCAAAAAATGAAACTTTCCACAAAGCACTTACCAAACATCATCAGGATGACTTGATTCCTTCGGATGACTTGTGTTATCTCCTATTTTGATTTCTCCCTTCCACAGCCCTCTTGTAGGAAAGAACCAAGGTAACTGAAACTCTCATTGATTGTCTCAGGAAGTGGCCCATTTGTCCAAAAAAAGAGAGGAAAAGTTCATTGCGCCTCCCAATATTGATTTGGAAAAATGTTTATGACTATCTCTACCCCTGCCTCTACTACCTATGCTCCTGTAGGATATGAAACAATACTCTATGTTGTATCTAGTAATGTCTCTGACTTTGTTGTTGTAGGATATTAAACAGGTATAGGGGTCGATATTGCTACCTTTTACCTAGATATCACTATTTTCGCATCTGGTTTGAATACTATATAGGATGTTGCTAGATCCATTTCTAGTTATGTTATCATCTCTCCTTCTAGAACTAGATCTTATAAAATGGTTGTTGTTTAAAATTCAGCTAGTGGCGGATATAGCTATGTATCTACCTCTTTAGCCAATAATGGTGGTTACACTTCTAGATTTTCTACTACTTTTGGGGCTCTATCTGGAACTTGTTGTGTCATTAACAAATAGTTATGTTGATGTTGGTTTTACTTTGAAAGCCTTTTAAAATGCATATATATAGCAGACTGTGCATATAACTTCCTGATATATAGCACCACTTTGAAATCATTTTAAAATATTACAAAGCCTTTTCTCTAAGCTCCACGCGCATAACCATTACATCGAGAGTGACACAGTCTAGTCATTCAACCAATTTCCCCATCGTGACACAGAGAAACCAATTGTATGCCAGAAAATAAACCATATGGAAATAAAATATCCTACTGAAATAAATCAAAAGAATCTATATGCAAGGGAGGGTGTGGTGAGCCCTACTATTATTCTTGCGATAGATTTTAACTGAAAATAGAAACCACCCATTTTCCTGCTTGGGTTAATTTTTAGGAGAAATATTATGATCGATAGTACCTCTCCATCATTGGCAGGTTGATTGGTGGATTTCCTCATATCCATATGTGAAGGAAAAACCTATAGAAGCACCAGTAATAGAGCTAGTTGTTCCAAATCCACAACCCATAGATGGATGAACCAAAAATTTAAATATAAAATCAACCGAAACCCTCACTTATCTCAAGAAGGAAGACGAAAAGTTCGCTCCGCTTGTTTTTTCCCCTCCCGATACTCCGCCCTTTTTTCAGCATTTTTTGTAGAAATTATATAACTTATGTGTTATATGTCCAAGATTCTCCTGATCTCACACTATTTTAGCTTCATGAAAAATACAGAATCTATTCCACCATTGATCATTTGCAGAAATTAAATCAAGATTACAATGCACACATGAAACAATAAAAATTCACAGACATTAACACGGTTGTTTAACACGAAAGACTGAAGCTAAATAACCCAACTATCTATATATAATATATGTCATAGAGATCATGTAACAATCCTCATACAAAGCTGATCATATCAAGCTCTCAGTACAATACAATCGCTACACACTAATCAGGCCCGATCTTGCAAATCCATGCACCGATCTTTGCCACCTGCTATCCTGCCTCTACTGCACAATCCCTGCTGAAGAATGGATCTAAATGAGTTTGAATTACTCCAGCCTTGCTCACGCAATCCTTATTGGAATCTCCACTGAGTGTTGGATGCAATCAATGCATCACTATAGTCACAACTGATAGTCACACTTGCCCGTTCACCTATCTCTCCACTGGTATCCACTGAAACTGCCATGCACTATAGTTAACTGATGTATTCTTCAGTTGATTAATGAGTTATTATTTTTGAATTAATTAACTAATTAATTCACTCCAATCTCACTAGTGTATCAATTAGTTAGACTAGATACAACTAGCTCAACTGAGTCTAACTGAGTTAAACTGAATACAACTCCATAACTACTTCTTCCAACTGTGTCATAACTCTGCCACTTGAGTTCTAACTGAGTCCTCCATGCAATAGCTCCAATAAACCCATAGGAATAGTGTAATTCCTTCTGTTAGCTATTGTGCCACATCTGTGCACTAAACTGAAGCACTCCAAGAGAATAAGTTAATGTTTAGAGTCCAAATATTATTAAGAGCTAATAATATTCGACATATCTATTTTTAGACTGGCAGTCTAAAAATAGACTCTGCCCAATATGTCTAGAAATCGAAGTCCATATATTTTTCCAACTAGACCAACCATCCACAAATAGCATCCTATAACTTGTAGAATATGATCAACATGTCTAAAAATAGACTTTGCGCCAAAAATAGCCTGCGGGCCCACTTAGTGAAGGCGACTCTTTTCACTAAGCTCGTCATCTTGTTGAATCTCAACACTCCCTCTCAGCAATATAGGGATTATCTTCCACCCCGATCCTATCTCTATGATATTCAAATTTTCTCCTGGTGAGCGCTTTCGTCAGAATATCTGCATCCTGATCCTCTGTAGGAATGTAAGAAAGAAAAATGATCTTCTTCTGCACACAATCTATGATATGATGGTACTGGATGTCAATATGTTTAGATCTATCATGAAATACTGGATTAACCGAGAGTTTAATGCAACTCTGATCATCACAATATATCACAGTAGGATCTAAATAATAACTGAACAAACCAACCAGGATCTTCCTCATCCATATAGCCTTGCATGCAACCAAACTTGCTGCCATGTATTTAGCCTCCACTAAACTGAGTGCCACGGATATTTATTTCTTGTTGTGCCAAGAAACTGTTGTAGATCTGATACTGAAAATCCCTCCAGATGTGCTCTTTATGTCTGTTGGGCTTCCTGCCTAATCTGCATCCCTGAAGCCATGCAGCTTCACCTCATTAAACTGTCTGTACCACAATCCATACCTAGATGTGCCCCTGAGATACCTCAGGACATGCTTTCCTGCCTTCCAAAAGAGCTTGGTAGGCTTAACCATCGCTTGTGAAAGCTGGTTCACAGCATAGCATATGTCCGGTCATGTATTGAATAAATACATGAGTGAACCAACCAACTATCGATAAACAGTGGCATCCACTACCTCTGCCGATGTAGCATCCTCCTTCCTCCAACCACCAGGAAGAGGAGTGTCGATAGGCTTGCAGCCTTGCATGTGAAACTTCTCCAGTATCTCCTGGGCATACTTTCCTTGAGACACAAACAATTCACCTTTCCGCTGCCAAATTTCCAATCCCAAGAAATAATGAAGGAGGCCCAATTCCTTCATCTCAAACTCCTTTGCAAGATCTGCCTTACATGAGTGTATCAACAATTCATCACCTGTTAGTAATAAATAATATACATAAAGCACAATGATCAAAAGCTTACCCTCCACCACAATATGGTATAGGTTTGGATCCGCCTCACTCTTGGCGAAACCAAGTTCGGTGAAATAACTATCTATCTGTGTGTACCAAGCACGAGGTGCTTGTTTCAGCCCATACAACGCTCTTTTGAGCCTACAAACATGCGAATCACTGCTGAAGATTTCCAATCCTTCAGGCTGCTCAATGTACACCTCCTCCTCAATGATTCCATTGAGGAATGCAGTCTTCACATCCATCTGATGAATGTGCCAACCCATCTGCGCTGAGAGAGCAAGGATGGTCCGTATGGAAGAATACCTTGTGATAGGTGCAAAGTTTTCTTCATAGTCGATCCCCTCAATCTGTGAGAAGCCCTGGGAAAAAAATCTTGCCTTATACTTCTCAACGCTCCCATCAGCAGCTTACTTCACTTTGTAGATCCATCTCGAACCTACCACTGATTTTCCTTCCAACCTTGGGACAATCTCCCATGCACTGTTTTTAACAATCAAATCATACTCTTCCACCATGGCATCGACCCATGCAGGATCCTCCATAGCTTCCTCGAAAGAGGATGGATCTGTCACGATACACTTGCTCATTAGAGCCATGTATCCAGTAAATCAGTCAGGTGACTGTCTCTGTCTGTGCTGTGATGTAGGAACTCCTACATTCTGTACTGCATCAAGATTCAGTCGCTCAGCTTCTGTAGTGTGCTTCTGCCCTCTGATGTTTGGCACTGCATGAGTGGTTTCTTCCACTCCATGAACCTCCTCTTGTGGCTAATCCACATCTTGAGGCTCATCTTTAGGAACAAGTAGCTCCTCCTCTACATGCAAGTGTAGCTCTTTCTCAAGCGACAACTTCATGGCTTTCTACTCATGAAATTTGATATCCCGTCGCATGACAATCATCTAACTGTCTGGAAAATACAAACAATAATTGTGGGGTGTTTCTATGTACCCCACAAATATCCCACCCTCTGCGGTCAGCTCTAGCTTCTTCCTGGCATCCTTCGTCACATGAATGTAAAAAAGTGAGCCAAAAAAATTCAAATGAGAAATATCAAGCTTCTTACCAGAAAACGCCTCTTTGGGTGTACTCATGCCAAGTACTCTATGAGGACAACGGTTTTTCACATAAACCAAAGTGTTGCATGCCTCAGCCCACAAGTGTATGGGAAGGCCCTGATCATGCAACATCACCCGTGCAGCACCCACGATCATTCTATTATTTCTCTCCGCGACCCCATTCTGCTGTGGGTTATGAGGCACTATGAGTTCTCTTCGAATTCCTTCTTTGCTACAGAAGTCTTTGAATTTGCCAAAGATGTGTTCACCACCATTATCACTCCTTAGAGCTTTCACTTGCTTCCCCGACTCTTTCTCAACCAGTGCCTTGAACTCACAAAACTTTGAGTATGTCTCACTCTTCTTCTACATGAAGAAGATCCAGCACTTACGAGAAAAGTCATCAAAAAATATCACATAATACCTGTGCTTTGCTGTTGAAGCAACCAAGAAAGGTCCACACACGTCCGTGTGAATTCTCTCAAGGATCATCGAAGCACGACTATCCTTCTCATGAAAAGTGGTCTTCATAAATTTTCCCAAAGTACATCCCTTGCACTGATTTGACTACGCAAGTGTACCTTTGGGAAGCCCGATAGAAATCTACTACAAAATTTTCAAAGTGCCATGGTGAAGATGGCCCAATCTCCCGTGCCACAATTCGCTCTCATCTCGGCTCACCACTCCTTCTGCTTTGTTTTCCATTGCAGTGCAGCCATCTACCTGCAATTGATAAAGATTCTTAACTCGAATCCCTATCCTCCTAGTTTGACCAATTGTTTTATGGTGCAGGAAGGCTCTTCCCTCGCTAAAAACAACATCATACCCCTTGTCTTCCAACATCGCCATGGAGATTAGATTATTCTTCAATCCTGGAACATTCATGACATCCTTCAAGATGAAAGGTTTACCAAAATCCCTCTCAAAGGAAATGGTCACGATACAAGTCACACTGTATCTACCATCATCGCCCATCTCGACGTGCACTCCAAGATCTTTTTCCTTGAGATCACTAAAAAAATCTTTGTCTCCGGTCATATGGAAAGACGCACCACTGTCAAGAAACTACACTGATCCCATCACACTTGAAACCAAGCATGCAATCAAATAAAATTCAAGCTCAAATTGCGAGGCTAAGGCCTCTCCTGTTGCATAACCAACATCGCTCTTATTCTTCTTCTTCTATGGACAATTAGTGGCGAAATTCCCGTGCTGGTGACAGTGAAAACAATTCACCTTGGACAAATCCCGCTTCTTGCCTTTCGCACTGGATTGAGAAGGATTATTCTTCCCCTTCCATTTCCTTGATTTGGCATCCAAAGCGCAATTTTCTTCATCTTCATTCTTCGATGAAGATCCATCCCTGGTACCCCGACTTATCTCCTCCTGCACAAGATCTGACTGAAGTCGCTCCCATCCTGGCAGTTTCTCCCGTCCATTGTCAGAGTCTTTGTAGCTATGCCAACTCTTTTGGAAGCCCAAGGAGCAAGCTCACCAAGTCTTCTTCATCAATAGTAACCCCTACACTTTCACCATCCTCACAAAGTGGGACAAACTTCTCTCGTGAGGTATTTTGGAATACTGTCACCTTTCCCCATTTTTATTTTTCTGAGCTTGTCTTTAAGTGCCAACTTCCTCTAGTCACTTCTGCTTTGGAACAAATCTATCAAATCCTTCCACATTAAGAATGGAGTGGCTTTCCCATGAAGGTTGGACATAATGTGGTCCTTCACACCTTCCAACAGAATCCTTTGACACTTCGGTACCTTCTTTTTCCATGCGTCAAGTGCGGCTGCATCACTACAACCCGGCTTAGGAACATCGTTATCGATGAACTCCTTTAGCCCCATTATCATCCAACACCGCCTCCATCCTGTCCTTCCATGCTATGTAATTCGAGCTCCCATCAAGGGCATACTCCAATTGCAATCCGTTGAAAGACATTTCAATGAATTCTCAAAGAATGAACAGAAGTAAACACCGCAAAGAAATTCGAATTCCACCAAACACAAAACTCAACCGTTCAATAATTGCACCCTCCAATCATCAATGCGTCCGATACCATGTAGAAATTATATAACTTATGTGTTATATGTCCAAGATTCTCCTGATCTCACACTATTTTAGCTTCATGCAAAATACAAAATCTATTCCACCATTGATCATTTGCGGAAATTAAATCAAGATTGCAATGCACACATGAAACAATAAAAATTCACACACATTAACACAGTTGTTTAATGGGAAAGCCTGAAGCTGAAAACCCCAACTATATGTATATAATATATTTCATAGAGATCATGTAACAATCCTCATACAAAGCTGATCATATCAAGCTCTCAGTACAATACAATCGCTACACACTAATCAGGCCCGATCTTGCAAATCCATGCACCGATCTTTGCCACCTGCTAGCCTGCCTCTACTACGCAATCCCTACTGAAGAATGGCTCTGAATGAGTTCGAATTACTCTAGCCTTTCTCACGCAATCGTCATTGGCATCTCCACCGAGTGTTGGATGCAATCATTGCATCACTATAGTCACAGCTGATAGTCACACTTGCTCTTTCACCTATCTCTCCACTAGTCTCCACTGAAACTACCATGCACTGTAGTTAAATGATGTATTCTTCAGTTGATTAATGAGTTATTATTTGTGAATTAATTAACTAATTAATTCACTCCACTCTCACTAGTGTATCAATCAGTTAGACTAGATACAACTAGCTCAACTGAGTCTAACTGAGTTAAACTGAATACAACTCCATAACTAATTCTTCCAACTATGTCATAACTCTGCCACTTGAGTTCTAACTGAGTCATCCATGCAATAGCTCCATTAAACCCTTAGGAATAGCGTAATTCCTTCTCTCAGTTGTTGTTCCACATATGTGCACTGAACTGAAGTGCTCCAAGAGAATAAGTTAATGTTTAGAGTCCAAATATTATTAAGAGCTCATAATATTCAACATATCTATTTTTAGACTGGCAGTCTAAAAATAGACTCCGCCCAATATGTCTAAAAATATAATTCCATATATTTTTCCAACTTGACCAACCATCCACAAATAGCATCCTTCAACTCATAGAATATGATCGACATGTCTAAAAATAGACTTTGCGCCAAAAATAGCCTGCTGGCCCACTTAGTGAAGGCGACTCTTTTCACTAAGCTCATCATCTTGTTGAATCTCAACATTTTTTTCCATGCACTTCGCCAAAGCATGGCATAAAAAATACCTTAAAATATACAAATTACTATAAAAAATAAAAAATAAAAACCCTTTCACCCTTTATTATATATTCAATATATATTTTGATGTTTTTCTCATTTTTTATACCTCAATATGAACACACGTGTTATAATAATTCTTTGTCAGTGAAACCCTCGTGAGGAGAATCAATGAATATTCCAATATAATAATCTATATCTCATATAGAAAACCATTTTTATCAAGGGACTTCACCCAATTCGCCAATTGGAACTCCCCCCACCAATTCCTCAGCCATTGTCATCTTGGAATCATCTAGTGATCCTAAACTTGTTCCCTTCTAGGAGCCTTCTGAAAAATTTTCAACTACTTTATTGGATCCCTCCTCTCCAGAAGATATAGCTCCATATTTTCCCATTGAAAATATAATTGGTGAAGGGTGAGTCAACACTCTTGATTTTCCAGCTAGACTTGATATTGATCATCCTGTCAATGGCCTCTCAAAATATGTAGTTGGTATAATACCAATAGAAGTAAACAAATCATTTATTGGCCCTTTAATAGTATAATATACTCAGTAGGTTACCATTGGAAAGCCTAAGGTTATCACTACTATTTCCTCTCCTCTTGCCCCAACATATTTAGCTAAAAAATTATTCAAAAACTTAGAAGTATCATAGTTGTAAGAGCTAGAAAAGAAGGTCAGCTTCACATGGAAGTTGATATATTAAGAAGAGAAAATAATAGATTACAGAGTAAGGTAAAACAAATAAAAAATGGTTACAGGGAATTAAAAAGTCTCATAAGTGTCATGTGAAGAAAGTTGAAAGGAAGACAAAAAACCATGAGACTAAAACCTAGACTGACTGCACCCTTGTCTCCATTAAAGTAAGTATCCATACCGATCTTGCCCTTGTTTATACTAACGTAGGAACTCATAACGATTTTGAGATACAAATTATTGATGTTTCTTTTTCCCTCGTTGAATCAGAAACCCAAACAAACTCACCATCTTATTTTATCAAAATAGGCCCTACAAACATAAGATGTACCTCTTTATATTCCCTTAATCGTAGAGTATACCATTCAAGATTTTAATAAAACCTTGGAGAAACAATAGGAGACTATAATAAAATATCAAAGAGAAGCAGTACCATAGAAGGAGAATTAAGAATTTCTCTAATGATTGAAGGCACTAACAATAAAAAAGATGAAACTAATGCACAACTCAGAGCATCTAAGAAGAAGAAATAGAAGTTGAAGGATCGCCTTAACAAGGATATATAACAAACAAAGGAAATCGGCTCCATTTATTTAGATGCCTCGGTGATCCATGTGGATATTGGTGGCCCCCCGCCTATTCTACTTGGATCCCCATGGTTATTTCTTTTCAGTTTCCTTAACTGTAGCACAACTTATTATTTTTGGCAATTTTTCGGGTCCTAAACTTCTGGAGCCGATCTAGGGAAAACGGAGAGACTAGAAAAGTCCCAATAAAATATTTGGTTTATTTTTTTCCTCCTCTTTGATATCTTTGAAACAAGGTATTATGATATCCAAATGGAAATTGTATGCCAAAGTTAGTACCCCAGGAAGTTGACATTCCAACTTACCCAAACGGGGCCTACAAGCTTTTTGAACCTCATCTCCTAGGGTTAGGTTTTTTTATTTTTAGGGTTTATCAATAATAAAAAGGCCACCGAGCCTCATTGTAACACAGTTCAGAGACATGTAGCCAACATATCTCGAGCTAGTTTATTTCCATTCTCTATGTAATTAGCATATTTTAGTTCTTTGGTATTAATAAAATTAAGTGTTATTTTTGTTGCATATATGTATTTATGATTATATATATACTCTGTTGTGTTCCTTTTTAAGTTCGTATCACTTGGCATGCAGATCTCCAGCCTAGAATTATGCCTTGTTTTTACTTGAGCGATACTTATTGCTCAAAACTAAAATTGTACAGTCTAGAAAACCATATGAGTTTAATGATGTCCTAAATTTAATTACTACTTAACATAAAGGAGATGAGCATACAAAGTAACTTCTGTGTGAATTTTATATGCACAATTTATTTTGGGAGGAACACATGAATGAGAATCTTGTCCCATTTATTGGAGACATTTAGTTCTAGACCTTCATATCATTTTCACGAAACTAGGTGAAATGGGAAAAAACATACGACATATTCCATAGGAGAGAGAATGGTATTGATCTTTGGGACATAGGAGAGCATCAAAACCCTTTTCATACACTTATTTGTCATGGTATTTTCAGAGAAAAAACCTAGTGTTGCCTCTATGCTTGCACAAATACACAATGATATCCTACATTTAGGATTGGGTTATCTGAACAATATTAGAGGCAAGGCTATTAGGGGAGAAAAAGTAAGATGGTAAGCATCATCTAATGAAATAAAAAAACAAAGAACCCTTTGGCTTCCATAATTTTCAGTATGTCATAACTAGAGTATTGACTATGTCCACCTACTATTGGAAAAAGGTATCAATTGGATAGGTTGCATGTAAAAATGTCCCATGATATGGTGCCCTTCATATTATTATAAATATGATTATGATTTATCAGATGCAGGTAAGTATGTGGCCTTCTAGGAACTTGGAAGCAGGAATGGATTCTGAAACAAAGTGGAGAAGGGTCTTATGAAGCTTACTCCTTAATTACCTTGCATGTTAATCATTTATTTGCATGAGGTCATGCAAAATGGTCAGTTGGGGGGTGATGTTGGGCCTCATGATTGTTACAATTTCCTTACCTTATTTCTTAGTTTTTGTATAATTTTTCTAGTTCTTTCTTGAATTTTTAACGTGATATTCTATGTAATATGGATTTATAAATTTTTAATGTATTTCTATCATTTTATTGCATTATGAACTGACTTGATTACAACAGTTATATTTACTCATGGTTGGATCCTAACAAGAATCTATCACTCAGATGGCACGAAATGTTGTTCCTTGGATTAATCATAGAAGATCATATATCTTGATGTTATTGATTCTTGTTTGGAGCAAATTGGTTAAGGACAGGCTTATAACCTGGTCATCCAAAAATATTAAGATCTCTCGTAACTTAAATGAGCATCCTGAGAATCTTCATATTATCAAGATTGCTCTGTATCAAAAATAGATTTATTGTTCTTTTCTTTTATAGATATGGTAAAAATACTATGAATTGAGCCTCAAGAGAGGTTTTTAATTATAGAATTATTGACATAAGTCATGCATCGGAGAAGACATTGATTGTGATCGATCCTCTGTATTTTAATGAAAACTTTTATTATTCAAAGTTAATATGTTGTGTTAATTTCTTTTACAAGACAATTTAATTCTGGTGATTTGGGCTCGAGCCTGGAAGCAACGTTGTGTTCAATTATATCATTAAGTCTACGTTCTAATATTTTTCTTCAGTTTTTTATTTGCTTAAACTATTTTTAATTTACAATTTCTAGTTGACTAAGTAATTGTTTAATCATATGTTATGTTTTGAGATAGAAATTATAGTGGTTGTTACAGAGTGGATTTACTTTAGCTAGTTCAATTGGGACTGTTGTTACTTCATTACTGTTCCTTGATATCATCATATGATTATCGTTTGCATAGTTAAACATTTCACCATAGTGATGTTCCTTCATTTTATAGTTTTTGTTCCTTAGGTAACAACTTAGTGTTTGATAGATTTTTTTGTTGTTTCTTGTAGAAAATATTTAGAGATTGATTATTTAAATGGTTTTGTTTAGAATGAAGTATAAGTTCTTATTTTTGTTATGGGTTGATTCCTTTATCATTAAAGTTTTTATTTCTGTTAGGATAATAGTGATTATTCAAACCAATATTTTTCTTTCATAAATTGTTTATATAACCTTGAAATAGAAAGACGAGACCTCAGATTGACAATCTAATGTGTAGTAGCTAGTTTTTCTTTTGGGACTAATTAATTGGCTCAAAAAGGTGAAAAGAAGTATTTTTGAATACTATATTTAGTCACCTCCAGCCTTCCCTTTCTATTAATGGCTTGATTTTTTCATTGTAATCCCCGATCTCTTGGAAAATGATCTTCCTACCTATGATTGCATCAAGGGTTTTGATGCTGGGCAGCCTATGCTTCTGTGTTTGAGACATGAACCCATTATGTAGCCAGCTGTATGCATCACAGTACTAACCAAATGTGCTCCAAGATGAGAGTAATTATATAGGTGGAGTCTTAATTGAACATTGTCAATGTTGGTGAAGACCTTGTCTTTCCTTTCCATATGTTGCGAAGTATTTGGATATTTGGCAGCCCACTCCTACATCCGATCAACTTCATTATTTTATATATTTAGGAGCTTTTTCACTTCTTGTGCATTATTTTGAATGCCATTTTGAGGGGCCATGATCTGTTGTATAAGTGTCATCTTGTAATATAGTCGTGCCATGGTATCCTCCATTTCTTTGAACTCTTCTAGCATGGATGATCTCCATTCGGTGGTGTTAGTTCTTTGTGATTACAATCATTAGTTATTCGCTGAAAGATGATATACATGTTTCTTCAACACAACCAATTCTCTTCTCAACTTGGAATTTTCATTCAATAAATACTCTGAGTTATCTTGTTCCACTATAACGATTGAAACATTTTCCACCATAACTGCCCTTAAATTTCTTCTAGTGTTGTAGGTGATCACCTTTTATGTTGCTACTGAGACTATATTTTTTGGATCATTGGGAAAGTATCTATGCCTTTGATACATGATCCTCTTCTTTAGCTGATTAAATTTTACGTTGCAAACATATGTGAATCTATTTTTTGTGGAGGTGTATTCCCCATCTCTCTGAATGGAAGATGACCTCCCGTGAGTGGTTTTTCATTTGAACTACTCGGCTCATCATCCAAAGGTTAGATGGTGTCTTATTCCTCATACTTATCCTCCTCCATTTCATGAGTAAATTTTTCTTCTAAACTTTGTATTTCTCCCTACTCTTGGGACTACCTCTGATGCTCTTCTTCTATTTGTTGCTTCTTAAGCAACTCATCCTGAATCATGATCTCCTCCTCTTCTTATTCTTATCCTTCTATCATATTTGGCTATATTTTTGTAGCTCCTGTTTTCAAATTATCGACCTTCCATTTCTTTCTTCTCTTTCCTGATGAATGGCTGATCTCTTTCCTCGGAGCTAGCTTCTCTACTTTCGGTGTTGTTTCCTCCTCTTGTTGCTCTTGCTCCTACAAGTCCTGAGCTGATGGGTCATGGGGTGAAATAGAATTCTTGGATGGATGTGTCTTGATTATGAAACTCTACCAGTTCTGTATATTTCATCTTCTAGTGTGGATAGTGATGAATACCACGTGTAATGACCGACCCTTTGACAATGCAGCCTAACAATTCACCTAGGATCATATGCATGGTAATACTTGGTGGCGAAGTGTAGGCGCTTTAAATCTTCTATATTAGTTACTAATGCCTTGTGACTCTTTAGTTAATACAATCCAATCCTCAATGGAAATATAGGCCAAGAGGCTTTCTTCCTCTTTTGAAGACTTCCCAACAATCCCTTGTCTAGGTGATTTTCCACTTCATGCATGACCACTTTATTTGTCACATGTTGTGGCATAAGATGAGTGGTTTTTTGACATCTGAAGAATATTATATATGTGCCCTTAGGAGATACAACCCATTCTATGATATTTTGAAGTGACTCCTGCACTTGATCATTCATGCATGGTGGATCAGTGTCGAATATCAGGCTAAAAATAACTGCAAAGAAGTGCTCGACCAATATTTCGTATGCACCTAGTAAGCTTCCTTCGAATAACACCCTACAATATAAATAAACTGGGAACTTATATTTGGGAGTCCAGTTCCATTATAGTTTTGGGAATGCATATCGTGCAAATATTCCATCTAGCAGAAATGAAGACATAAAATTTTGGTGCTTGATTTTCTTGTAAGGATGCTTTGGCCTACCCCAGCTATCGCTGCAATTCATATGATAATATATCTGCCCAATTGAAATATTTACCATGTTTCACCACTATATTGAGTGTATATATCCAATTTTCTTGGAACACCTCACTATTCTCTCCCAAATATCCAATAGTACATACCCATCAAATACTTATATACATATCTTAGGATATTTGTTGGATAAATTGATGATGGGCGATGGAAAAACTTAGCAGGTTCTTGACACCATTTTTTAATAACATCGGTTGTGTCAAGGGCGGCCCATTTTCTATAGAAGTGTTCATTGGAATATTCATTTTTCTTGAGAATATTATAATATGTCTGCATATCCTCACCATAATAGGTGGTGAGGTGATCTGTATATGAAAGCTTGAGAGTTTATGGTGAAATTTGCAAGTGAAATGACTAGGGCTTTTAAACAATTATGTCAACTTGATTAACACATTAACATTATTTAAAACTCATTTTTTTCAGAAAATAAATAATACATCAATAACATAACAATATAAACAAGACAACAAAGGATGAAGGAGTTCACCCCTCCTGGGCTACATCTCCTAGTCCACCTTCCAATGTTGGGCATCTTTCATTATGATAAAAAAAATGTGTTTACATCAAGTTATATTTCTTGGAAGGATAAAAAAATGTCTCCAATGGCTCCATAACAGTCAAAAACCCCTAGTAGGGCTCTTTCTGCACTCAAAAAGGTCAAAAAATTACCGAGTTATGCTCCCATGAAGTTTTCTGCTATATGTCCTACAATTCGCACTTCTTTTCAATCTGTTCTACAAATTTTTCCTTTTGCAGCAACATGGAGTGAAAAATTCATCCCACACCAGCGAGATTCCCACCACACCGGGTGCAAATTGTCACCTCTTTAAATTTCCTCGTTCGACCTTAAATATGTTAAAATGGTTCCAAGTGGTGCTCTCCCGACCGTTGATTTCAGAGTTGGTTTCACATTTCTCACTGGTTTATAACTTTTCTTTAAACTATGGTTTGGCATCAAGGTTCCACTGTGGGTTGGGGTTAGTGGGAACCCTACCCATGGTAGTTTCTGCTCCCCTCTCGATGACATGAATGTGGAATCAACAGTTTTACAAACCGCAACATGTGCACCACAACCCACCTGCGAGTTCTGGTGCAACATAAAACTTAATTGGTTATCTATTACCTATTTACATGTGCTCACGTCGGTAGTCCAATCCTTAACCGTGCTTCATACCTTGGTTACGTTTATGTTATATAATTTTCGGTTGGTGTATAAGGTTTGGTCCGCTGGTTTAATAAATATGGTATGGACTTTGCAATAACACATAGCATATATTTTGGGCCAGAATTAACCACTGACCCTAGTTGGTGGACCGGGGTCTAGGGTTAACCCTGGTCCCCACATCCAAGCTGACCATCGTTAAAGTTTAAATATAATTTTGATACCATATTGTATAATAAATAATACATCAGAATCGGTAGAGGTCTTGGTCGGTATGCGTGAGGTCTGGTTTTCAATTTTGGTGGGCTACTCTGCTTCCATAACAAAGTTTTTCTCAAGTGAATGGAGGCCACATGGCAGCCACTGATTGTCCCACTTGGCACTCCCTCATTAGGCCACCACCAAAAATCATTTACCAATAAAAACCAATGAAATTCGACCCAGTCAAATGATGACAAGTGTCATTCATTCATAGACACACCAAAATACACAATCAGCCTAGTCAAATTCCCAGTCAACATACAAACTACTGACTGGGTATAATTGCACCCAAATTCCAATGTTTTTTGTATGTTTCCCAAATTTATTATAACGATATATCATGAGTATCCGGTGTTCGATTTCAGTTGAATGAGTTGCGTTGGATTCATGGCGGTGAAATCTACACTTTGGCACTGGTTTTGAGCCAATATGAGAACTTTGAATTTTGAGCATTAAACTGATCCACTGGATCGCGAGGTGACCGCCACTCTCACTGTGATGAACGAGGTGAGAATAAATCATGTGTGCGATGATCCATTCAATAGTTTCAGAACATGGCATGACTGGGAATATACATGCGATACTATGAATACTGTACTTATTAATGTTGATGTATGCATGAACATCTTCTAAGTCCCTAGGAAACTTCTCCTGCATGAATGTGTTAGAGATATTTATCCATGTGACCACTGTAGCCTTGCCAATGAAACAATGAGTATCTGCATATATAGGAATAATTTTCTTTGCAACTTCGATGAGCTCATTAGTACTTTCTTGTGAAATTAATTTAGAGGCTACTTTGCACAACAACATGTATCCAACAGATGAAGACACATTGTTAACACTTGTGGCGCAAACACTTTCTTTTAAAATCACACTCATGATGACACGATAAAATTAAAACTGTTGAAGATTATAACAAGAAACAGTGAAGGAGGCATCCTGAAACATATTTCTTGATCCTAGTTGGAAAGTGATCACCTAAACTAGGTGGGGCCCACACAGGTGATTTTTGTCGCAAAGTCTATTTTTAGACTATGTCTATTTTTAGACATATGGATCATGGTCTATGAGTTGCAGGATGTTATTTATGGATGATTGGTCGAGTTGGTAAAAATAGATGGACCTCTATTTTTAGACATTGGGCGGTTTCTATTTTTAGACTGTCGGGCTAAAAATAGAACAGTCAAATATTATTAACCCTTAATAATATTTATACTATAAACATTATCTTATCCTCTTGGAGCACTTCAGTTTGATGCTTGGATGTGGCACATGCAGCTGACAGAAGGAAATACGCTTTTCCTAAGGGTTAGTTGAGCTATTGCATGGTTTACTTCAGTTAGAACTCATGTGGCAGAGTTTGGTGGAGTTGATGAGACAGTTGGTGGAGTTGTGTTCGGTTTAACTTAGTTGAACTAGTTGTATTTAGTCTAACTGATAAATACACTAGTGATGAGTGGTGTTAATTAATTATTAATTAATTCACTAATTATTAACTCATAAATCAACTAAAGAATACATCAGTTAACTGCAATGCATGGACAGTTCAGTGGAGACCAGTGTTAGAGGTGGGTGAAAGGGTAAGTGTGGCTATCAGTTGTGACTATACTTGTGCATGATATTTTCACACACATTGATTGAGATTTCCAATGAGGATTGTGCAGTACAAGCCAATGGGATTCGAACTTGGATCTCATTCATTCTCATCTTGGATTGCACAATAGAGGCAGGCAAACAGTGGAGGAGATTTGAACCTGTGACTTGTTCAGATCTAAGCTAGTTTGTGTGTAACAATTGGAGATAGTGTTGAGAGCTTGTGAGGAGTTTGTGCTATGTATTGTTACATGTTATATATCATTATAATAGACAGATAGTTAGGTTTTTTCAGCTATAATCTTTCCCCATTACATACTGTGTTGATATGTGTGCTTGATTATTGTTTTATGTGCGCATGCGACTGCTTCTATTTCCGCATATTGATGATCAATTGTAGAAGAGGTTATGTATTATGCATGAAGCCTAAATAGTGTGTAATCAGGATAATCTCGGTGAATAATTCAGCTATTATTCAAATTTCTACATGGTATCAGAGCGAGAATTGATCACCGGATCTATTACAGTGATTACAATTTATTTCGGTAGACAGAGTCTGTAAGCGGGCCAGGTAGCCTCTGGATCCATCCTTTCTCTGAAAGGTGATATATCCAGTAAATGCCCCTACAGTCGACTAAGCTAGAAATAAGTTGCTCAATGTATCCGTATGTGCTTGAGTTTTGAGTTTGAATTCGGAATTTCAGTGTTGTTTCGTTTTCTTGTGAAGGGAGTTGAAATGTCTTTCAACGGATTGCGACTGGAATATGCCCTTGAGGGCAGTTCGAATTATGTTGCATGGAAGGACAGAATGGAGGCGGTATTAGATGATAACAGGCTGAAGGAGTTCATAGAAGCTGAGATCCCAAAGCCTACTGATGCTGCTCAAGTTGAGGCTTGGCAAAAGAAGATGGCAAAATGTCGAAGGATTCTGTTGGAGGGCGTGAAGGATCACATTGTATCCAGCATGCATGGAAAAGCTTCTCCATACTTAATGTGGAAAGCGTTGACAGATTTATTCCAAAGCAAGAGCGACCAGAGGAAGTTGGCGCTCAAGGATAAACTCAAGAAAATAAAGATGGAGAAGAATGACACTATTCCGGTATACTTGACAAAGTTTGTCCACTGCAGGGATGAGCTTGGGAGTGTAGGAGTTAGTGTGGATGATGAGGAACTAGTGAGCTTGCCTTGGACTTCTCAAGAGCTGGCACTCCATCGTGACTCACAATGGTCGCAGTGACCAGTTTTCGATGGGAGCGAATTTGGTTGGATCTTGTGTGTGAGGAGATAAGGTGATATCAGATTTATCTTCATCAAAGAATGATGATGAAGAGGATTGGCGCTGCATACCAGCAAGGGGAAGGGGAAGCAAGAAGAATGCTTCTCAACTGTGCTGGATGGTGTATGTGACATGTCCAAAGTGAAGTGTTTTCACTGTTAATGACATGGACATTAACACGAATTGTCCACAAGAAGAAGAACAAGGTGCTAGTGTTAGCTGCGAAATGGGTGAGGCCTTCTTGCCCAATTTGAGTCCGATTCTGACATCGCATGCATGGTGTCTAGTGCATTGGGATCAGGGTGGTATTTTGATAGTGGCGCTTCCTTTCACATGACGGGAGATGTGAATCTTTTCAGTGACTTGGTGGAGAAAGATCTCCATTTGCATGTTGAGTTGGGCGACAATGGAAGATACAATGCGACCGGCATTGGTACCATAACCTTTCAGAGGGAGTCAGGTAAACTCATTCTTTTACAAGATGTAGTGCATGTTCCAGGTTTAAAGAAGAATTTGATCTCAGTCGCAATGTTAGAGGATAAAGGGTATGAAGTTGTCTTCAGTGAAGGAAATTTTTTCCTTTGGCACAAGGCAACAGGACAAGTCAAGAAGGTTGGGATTCAAGCAAAGAATCTCTACAGACTTGAAGAAGATGGGATGTCTACGGAACTTCCTACTGTTGGGAAGTGCAAGAAAGACATGCAATTGATGCTTGAGAGGGAGCAAGTTTTGCATGCAGAGGAGGAGCTATTAGTTCCTAAGGATGAGCCTCGGGATGTGGAGCAGCCACAAGATGAGGATCATGGAGTGGAAGAAACCACTCATGCAGAGAAATTTCGTGCCAGATGGGCAGAGGGAGTGCATGCAGCTATACCACCAGGTGAGAGGTGGGGCGACATGCATGATTAATCCCAAGAGGAGATTTTTGGGCAGGATTCATGAGATGGTGTGGATCTCATGAATTGAACCTGGCTACGAGGTGCCCACAGCGCAGCAGTAGCATGATCAGTTGGATTGATGCAGGCAGATCAAAGTGACAGTGTCGGATACTGGAGCGCAGATCAGAGTTGACAGCAAGTGCAAAGTGCATGGGTGCAAGAGTTCAACAGCGCAGTGGTTCCTGATGACATGTGCAGTTGGTACCAGCAGAAGTCGAAGACTTTGATGATAGATGCATCAGATTGATTGAGTTTTTTGGAGCCTATTCAGTTTCAGAGGAGTTGCAGAGCAGATGCATGGAGTTGCATGGCGCTTGTGAAGGTTGCAGGGCGAATGCATGGAGTTGCATGTCGCATGCAAAGACAGTCCTTTCTTGTTGAGAGGGAGTGTTGAAGATTGCAACAAGAAAAAGTGAAGGAGGCATCCTGAAACATCTTTCCTGATCCTAGTTGGAAAGTGATCACCTAAACTAGGTGGGGGCCACACAGGTGATTTTTGTCGCAAAGTCTATTTTTAGACTATGTCTATTTTTAGACATATGGATCATGGTCTATGAGTTTCAGGATGCTATTTATGGATGATTGGTTGAGTTGGTAAAAATAGATGGACCTCTATTTTTAGACATTGGGCGGTTTCTATTTTTAGACTGCCGCGCTAAAAATAGAACAGTCAAATATTATTAACCCTTAATAATATTTAGACTATAAACATTATCTTATCCTCTTGGAGCACTTCAGTTTGATGCTTGGATGTGGCACATGCAGCCGACAGAAGGAAATACGCTTTTCCTAAGGGTTAGTTGAGCTATTGCATGGTTGAATTCAGTTAGAACTCATGTGGCAGAGTTTGGTGGAGTTGATGAGACAGTTGGTGGAGTTGTGTTCGGTTTAACTTAGTTGAACTAGTTGTATTTAGTCTAACTGATAAATACACTAGTGATGAGTGGTGTTAATTAATTATTAATTAATTCACTAATTATTAACTCATAAATAAACTAAATAATACACGCTTAACTCAGAATACATGACAGCATAAAGAGACTCAAGAAAGAGGTGAAAGGGTGAGTGTGGCTATCAAGCAGGGACTATGGTTTGTGCATGAGATTTGCACACACATTGATTGAGATTGCTAATGAGGGATTATGCAAGAAGATCAGCCAAGAGGATTAGAGTTTGATCTCTATCTATTCTCATCTTGGATTGCGCAGTAGAGGCAGGCAAACAGTGGAGGAGATTTGAACCTGTGACTTGTTCAGATCTAAGCTAGTTTATGTGTAACAATTGGAGATAGTGCTGAGAGCTTGTGAGGAGTTTGTGCTATGTATTGTTACATGTTCTCTATCATTATAATATACATATAGTTGGGGGTTTTCAGCTATAAGCTTTCCCCATTACATACTGTGTTGATATGTGTGCTTGATTATTGTTTTATGTGCGCATGCGACTGCTTCTATTTCTGCATATTGGTGATCAATTGTAGAAGAGGTTATGTATTATGCATGAAGCTTAAATAGTGTGTAATCAGGATAATCTCGGTGAATAATTCAGCTATTATTCAAATTTCTACAAAAACAACTAACTATGCAACTACACTTGTAAATCACATTCAAAGAGTCATCCTTGATGATAGATCATGAAAAATTATGAACAACAACCAAAAATAACTTGCATGAAAGAAAAAATACACATGCAAACTAGGAGGGCATACTTTCAAAGCATGAGGGGGATATGCATGGTCATCTGGGGCTTCATTGTTCACTCATGCACTCAAAAAAGAGGTCAAAATTATTTAGGGTGCATTGTAGCACCCTAGAGGTAGGAATGGGAAAAAAGGTCTCAAGGTCTTCCCTATGCACCCATGTGCCCTAAGAGACAAGGAGGGTGAACTGTCACACTCTACAGGGATGAAGGATGAAGGAAGTGGAGCTTCGGGTCTTCAAGGTGTGCTTATGTGCTCAAGGAAAATGAGGGTGCATTGTCGTGCGATGAAGGGTTGAATGATGAGGCTTCATGCCTTCATGATGCACCTATGTGCCCTAAGGAAAAGGAGTACACATTGGATCACTTCGAAGGTTCTAAGAGAAAAGCTTGATGCCTTCATGATGCAATCATGTGCCTGTGAAAAAAATTGGGTTACATAGGGCACAATTTTCAAGGCTAAAGGAGCTTCAAGCATAGGAAGTGTGCTTTGCCTAAAAAGAGCCTAGAAAAAAAATTCAAACAACAAAATTCGATGATAAGATGAGGAGAAGAATGATTTGCAAGGATTTATAGTTGTTGTTGCATGCATGGTGGAAGATGAAGGGTTTCAAGAATAGGAAGACTTACTTGCATTCGATAGTGGATGAACAATTTCAAGATGAATATTCAGCTAAAACGCCAACAAATAGACAACAACAAAAATGATTGACAACAAAAAAAGAAATATTTGATAGTGGAATCATGAATAACGCTAAAATATTTAGGATGAAAACTTATTTGTTGCAATGGTTGATGAAGGGCTTCTTGATTCTCTAGATGTGCACTCAACTCAGCTGAAATGATGATTGATAGAAAGTTTAACTGAGTTTATTTAAAGAAATTAACATGAAAAATTGGTTCATGCATGAGTGCCACTTGTCGTCGAATGAAGAATTAGTTAAGGATTTGAGGCAGTTCCTATTTTATAGGAGTGTGCCCTCATGCAACAAGTTGGCTCATGCATGCAACTGAATAGGGTGCATGCCTTTGACATGAAGGTGTGCACCCAGGTAGGGCACACTTTCTCATCCCGAATGATTGAGCCTAGGTAGGGCACATTTCCTCAACCCGAAGGAGTGCACTCACCTCAAGTGCATGCCTTCGTCAAGTTAAAGTGCACTTTTTCTTTTTATGAGAGATTTTATTTCTTTTTTCTTGATTTTTTTTCTTTTGTGTACATTTTTTTGCTCTAAGGTTGTCATTGATGTCAATATGGAATTGGCTAAGATGTCAATATTCTTGTGATGCCTGGTTCCATATGATGATACCATGACTCTTGGTTAATACCATCAATGAAGATGTCACGAAGAAGCCTGGAACTAGGATGATGTCAAGATGAAAAATATTCTTAAGGTGCCAAGTGTCAATCATAGGCCTTGTTTGATGATCTAGATCATAAGTACCATTGAAGTATCTAATAGCCATTGATGACATATGGAGGACTACACTTGATGACATCATCCCTTGATTACATATGGAGGACTATGCTTGATGATGTCATACACTTGAAAAATGACCACACTTGCTTGATAACATGTTTGGAGATCATTTGATGATTGGAAAACTGCTTTGAAGCTGTTGAAAAATTAATAAAGGATGCACTAGGACATATCACTGCACTAATATATGATGACATTGTTGATACGTGATGCTACATGAATGCTTCACTCCTACATAATGACTCTATGATCCTATGTGACATTGATAAAAATGAAGAAGCCAAACTGTCCCAAACATTCCTCATGCTATCCCAAACTTTTTATGCATAAAATTTAAGGACAGTCACAAAGAAAAATATTTTTTGCAACCTTAGAGGCAACCTTTCAACATGTGACCTAGTCCATCTTAAAGAGGATTTTTCCTCTTTCCAATGAGCCCTTACATGCCCAAAAACTCCAAATAGTTTGGTAGATATGAATTTTACAAGTTAAAGGTATATATCTGGCCCTTGAGCCGACCTATGCATAGTCATATTAAGTCGGCCTCATTTCAAATGGACGTGTCTCTTCAATTATGAAGAAATCACTATAGATACAATTCTGAAACTTCATTTTTCCTCATCAATTTCGATGTAAATCATAGAGATAGTACAACAAATTGACTTCACATCTCAGGAGGAAGAGAAGGAAGAGTTTAAAGGAAAATCTAATGTTTAGGTTAAAAATCTGAATTGATACCTGTTTGTAAAAGGACCAGATCTTGAAAATATGGAACAACACTTGAGATCTCTGATATGGCTCGGAATTGAGCACATATCTCATATTTGTGTTTTGGACAACACCTCACAACATAAAGCTCCGACCTGTTCTTTTATTTCAACACCACAGACCTGTAACAATTCTGCAATTTTGGGTCTGTAATAGTTCTGCCACTATAAGAGTATTAACTTATTGCAGCCCCAAGAGAGACTGCTTCAGGATTTCAGACCTTTTATTATTGCTGCAAGAGAGATAGATTTAGAATATGTGACAAGGAGATAACATACATTTTGGACCTGTGATATATTATTTCAGACTTGTGTTCTCTTATCTTGACTGATGATAAGAAGTGCGGTCATTTTTCAATTCGAATTGTGGAGTGTGCTAAAGATCTGAAGCTCAGATTGTTGGTGATATTCCTTAAAGAAAACAGTTAGGCATAATTAAAAGGCTTGGTGAAGGTTTGGATTAGTGTGGAATAGCCTTGGTCATATTTCTATAGAGGATCAAAGAGCTAAGGCCTGACGCCTTAAGTGAAAACCTATGATCATTTTTGAAACCATGAAGGATAGTAGCAACACTTTAAAGAATTTAACATTAAAGCTTTTGGAGCCTTGGACAGTCACAGATTTTGAACTTTGAACAGTCAAGCTTTTGGAGCCTTGGACAGTCATATATTTGGAACTTTGAACAGTCAAGCATTTATAGAGAAGTGTTTGGCTGTTTTGAACAAAAGAAGTATTGAATAGTGAAGACTGGGGTTGACTGGAAGAAGCCTACAACCTTTGAGCATATTTGGAGCACACCAAGCATTGTTGAAGATCCTTTGAAGTCTTCGAGCACCTTGTGAAGACACTCTTGAAGCACCTTGTTAACATCACTCTTGGAGCAACTTGTGAAGACACTCTTGAAGAACCTTGTTAACATAACCCTTGGAGCTAAACTTGAAGGCTTATTTGGAGCACACCTTGAGTATTAATTTGACCTTCAATTGAGCAGCCTATTGTATACACCTTGTTTAGAAGCCTTAGCTAACCTTTGATTTAATCTTGAAGAACATGATGCATTATTGAAAGTAATCATGAGGTGATTTGGAGATATTTTCTTGGGTACGATGAAGAGAAATGGTGACACCTTCTAAGAGATCAAGGTTGTCATTGATGACGTGACGTGGATACTAAGTGAAGGCATTACTGAAGATTGTCAAGCACATTGAAGAAGACATTGGGAGCCTAACCAAACATATTTTGACGAAGTGAAGGTGAGGGTTGGAGCCCAAGAGGTTGGAGCCTCGTAGAGACAAGTTTGGTGCCTTGGTATATAGGGTTGGAGCCCTAGAGGATAGGAGTCCTCAAGAAACCAGGTTGGAGCTTTTACTATAGATAGGGTTGGAGCCCTAGAGGTAGGTGCCTCAAAATTGATGAGGTTGTTGCCTCAAATTGATAAGGTTGGAGCCTTGGTAGGACCAAGTCGGTGATTGGCACAATACAGGTTGGAGCCTGTAAATTTTGAGTCTTCATATAGGGTTGGAGCCCTATATCATCATTATTGTACTTTACTTATTGTAAAGAAGAAATTTATAAAACTATTTATTCCATCGTAATTCATTTTGTGTTCTAAATATAAGTGATCTAACTGGTAAAATTAACAATTGAAAAGAAATAATGATTCACCCCCCTCTCAGTATTTCCAAAAATTGGTATCAAAACTAGTACCTTCACTCAAAGCCTAATAGCTTGAAGGTTGATCATTAGAACACAAATGGAAAAGCCAAGGAAGAAAGTCTCCACTCCTCCTAAATATGTGTCTTCCTCAACCATCGAAATTGAAGTCAATCAATTTGCGAAAGCTCCATTGTTAAATGGAAGTTTTGATATATGGGAGGCAAGAATGAGGAATTTCTTGAAGACTCAAGGAATTGAAGTTTGGAAATCAGTGATTACTAATGACATCATGGACGAAGAATCCAAGAAATACAATACAAAAGCAATGAAGACAATTTTGAATGGGTTACCAAATTATGTGAAGGCCAATTTTGAAAAATGTTCGTTAGCAAAAGTCATATGGGACAAACTGCATGATCTTCACTCAAAAGGAGTGTTGACAATTATCTCTAGTCAAGAAGATGATGGAAAACAAGAAAGAAGTCCAGAATCCATTAAGGAAGCTGAAGATAATAGAGATGACAACAATTCTAAAGAAGACCTAGAAGATGAAGAGAACAAAGAAGACTTTGAAGAAGATCTCCTGAATAAAATTATAGCTTCCATGGAAGAGATTAATGGTTTGAAAAAGGAAAATGAGGAACATAAGAAGAAAGTGCAAGATGGTAACCAAGACAAGACAAGGAAAGAAGTTGACTTAGTCAAGCTTCAAGTACAAGAAAGAGATGAGGAGCTTGTCAAAATTAAAGAGGAATTTTGTCAAAACAAAAGAAAGCATCATGAAGAAGTCATATCTATGACAAATCAATTGGATAAGGCAAATAAAATGGAAGAAATTTTTTCAAGCCACCTTGAACAAAGACTCAAGAGCTTGAACAATCTTGAAGTAGAGATTGGTCAATACAAGGAAGAGGTCTCCTCTCTTAGATCTCAACTAGAAGAAGCAAGGAAGCAAGTGCAAGGAGCCGAGAAGGTGATGGAAACTTTGGCATTCATAGAAGGACAAGTTAGTGAAGCAGAAAAGGAGAGAAACATCATGATATGCCAACTAGAAGAAAAGGATGAAGAAATCTTGAAACTAAAATCAAGCATCAATCTTCTCAAGGCCGAAACATGTGAAGCTACAAGAATAAAACAAGAAATGGGGAGTAGTCTAGCAAAGGAGAATGAATAAGTCTTCATAATGAAATCAAATATCATCTCCCTTACAATCTAAGCACATGAAGCAACAAGGATGATGGAAGAAATCAAGAAGCAACTAGTTATGAAAGACAAGGACTGTGAAAAGTTGAAAGAAGAAATTGTATTTTTTAAAAAGGAAGTTGACTTGCTGAATAAGAACTTGAAAATATCTCAAACCCTAGATGACATCCTAAGTCATCAAAGGTCTCCCCTTGATAAATCAGGTCTTGGCTATGAAGTTGAATTCTTAAGCAAGAATGATAATGCTTCAACCAACAAAGATATGAGGAACCTAGAAAGAAATGTTGATGCTCCCAGTTCTAGCAAAGGCAAGGAGAAGAATCAAGACAACAACAAAATAAATTCTACTCCAAGGAGACTTGCACATGGTGTCAAGAATACAAAAGGCAATGAATATCATAAAATAATCCCAAGGCAAAAAGACTTCAGAAGTACATCAAGGAAAACTCCATCTCTGAGGTACCAAATAATATTTCTTGGTTATTGCTATTCTTGTACAAACTTTGGGCACATGGCAAAAGACTGTAGGGAATATCACAAAGACATATATAATGGTCCCCTTCAATCTCCTAGAAGCAATTTTTCAAGAATAAGTCATGATTTCTTATTCATGAACAAGATAGAGTGTTTCAATTGCCATAATATTGGACATATGGCATGTGATTGTAACTTGAATTGGGTTCCTAAACAAGCTAAAACCATGACAACCAAGCCAGAGAAGAATGTTACACAAGGATGGAGAAGGAAGCAACTTGAATCCAGAAGTCTCTTGAACACTCCAACCAACAACACATGTTGATTTGATGAAGAAATCCTTGACATATGTGATATTTCAAGTATTTGATGATGAGACTCTGCCAAAAAAGAGACCATGCATACAGTTAAGCGGAGTTTTGTGATTCTTGATCATTCTTGCATAAGATATCCATGAATGAGCCCTATAAAATCCTTGGTGAGCTACACATGGACAATCTTGAGAGATCATCTCTTAGAAGTAACTCCATTGAAGAAAAACATGATATTATGATGATGCTTTCTACTTGATCACAAAAGGGGAGCAATCCTTCATGAGCTAAAGGAATTTGTGCAGACAGGGGGAGATGGTTCATCACATGAAGAAATAAAAACACATCTATCATGAACCACATTTCCAATAAGATCACCATGACAGGGGGAGAAACATGAAGCAGGATGATAGGGGGAGTTCTTGGGTACCGCATTCGCCATTGATGTCAAAGGGGGAGAAAATGTTGGAAGGGCAAGAATATTGCCATCAATGAAAAAGGGGGAGATTTTTGCTCTAAGGTTGTCATTGACGTCAATATGGAATTGGCCGAGATGTCAATATTCTTGTGATGCCTGGTTCCATATGATGATACCATGAATCTTGTTGATACCATCAATGAAGATGTCACGAAGAAGCCTGGAACCAGGATGATGTCAAGATGAAAAATATTCTTAAGGTGCCAAGTGTCAATCATAGGCCTTGTTTGATGATCCAGATCATAAGTACCATTGAAGTATCTAATAGCCCTTGATGAAATATGGAGGAATACACTTGATGATGTCATACACTTGAAAAATGACCATACTTGCTTGATAACATGGTTGGAGATCATTTGATGATTGGAAAACTGCTTTGAAGCTATTGACAAATTAATAAAGGATGCACTAGGACATATCGTTGCAGTAATATACGATGACATTGTTGATACATGATGCTACATGAATGCTGCACTCCTACATAATGACTCTATGATCCTATGTGACATTGATAACATTGAAGAAGCCACGCTGTCCCAAAAATTCCTCATGCTGTCCCAAACATTTTATGCATAAACTTTAAGGATAGTCACAAAGAAAAATATTTTTTCCAACCTTGGAGGTAACCTTTCAACATGTGACCTATTCCATCTTAAAGAGGATTTTTTCCTCTTTCCAATGAGCCCTTACACACCCCAAAACTCCAAATAGTTTGGGAGATGTGAATTTTGCAATTTAAAGGTATATATCTGGCACTTGAGCCGACCTACGCACAATCATATTAAGTCGGCCTCACTTCAGATGGACGTGTCTCTTTAATTATGAAGAAATCACTATAAATACAAGTCTGAAACTTCATTTTTCGTCATCAATTTCAGTGTAAAACATAGAGGCAGTACAACAAATTGACTTCACATCTCAGGAGGCCAAGAAGGAAGAGTTTAAAGGCAAATATAATGTTTGGGTTAAAAATATGAATTGATACCTATGTGTAAAAGGACCAGATCTTGCAAATACGGAACAACACTTGAGATCTCTGATATGGCTCGGAATTGAGCACATATTTAAATTTGTGTTTTGGACAATACCTCACAACATAAAGCTCGGACCTGTTCCTTGATCTCAACACTACAAACCTGTAACAGTTCTGCAATTTCAGGCCTGTAATAGTTCTGCCACTACAAGAATATTCACTTATCGCAGCCTCAAGAGAGACAAATTCAGGATTTTAGACCTTTTATTATTGTTGCAAGAGAGATAGCTTCAAGAGATGTGACAAGGAGATGCCATACATTTTGGACCTGTGATATATTATCTCAGACTTGTGTTCGCTTGTCTCGACCAATGATAAGAAGTGTGGTCAGATTTCAATTCGAACTATGGAGTGTGCTAAAGATCTGAAGCTTAGATTGTTGGTGATATTCCTTAAAGAAAATAGTTAGGTATAATAAAAAGGCTCGGTGAAGGTTTGCATTAGTGTGGATAGCCTTGGTCATATTTCTATAGAGGATCAAAGAGCTAAGGCCTGAAGCCTTAAGTGCAAACCTATGATCATTTTTGAAACCATGAAGGATAGTAGCAACACTTTGAAGAATTGAACATCCAAGCTTTTGGAGCCTTGGACAGTCATAGATTTGGAACTTTGAACAATCAAGCTTTTGGAGCCTTGGACAGTCACAGATTTGGAACTTTGGATAGTCAAGCATTTACAAAGAAGTGTTTGGAGGTTTTGGACAAGAGAAGTATTGAACATTGAATACTTGGTATGACTTGAAGAAACTTGCAACCTTTGAGCATATTTGGAGCACACCAAGCATTGTTGAAGATCGTTTGGAGTCTTGGAGCACCTTGTGAAGACACTCTTGAAGCACCATGTTAACATCAATCTTGGAGAAACTTGTGAAGACACTCTTGAATCACCTTGTTGACGTCACTCTTGGAGCTAAACGTGAAGGTTTCTTTGGAGCACACCTTGAGTATTAATTTTACCTTCAATTGAGCAGCCTATTATAAGCACCTTGTTGAGAAGCCTTAGCTGAACTTGGAGTTAATCTTGAAGACCATGATGCTTTATTGAAAGTCATCATGAGGTGATTTGGATATCTTTGCTTAGGTACAATTAAGAGCAATGGTGATACCTTCTAAGAGATCAAGTTTTTCAATGATGACATGAATTGGAGACTAAGTGAAGGCATTACTGAAGATTGTTAGGACTCGTTGAATAAGACATTGGGAGCCGTGAAGAATAACCAAACATATTTTGATGAAGTGAAGCTGAGGGTTGGAGCCTCATAGAGACAAGGTTGGTGCCTTGGAAGATAGGGTTGGAGCCATAGAGGATAGTAGTCCTTAAGAAACCAGGTTGGAGCCTGTACTAGAGATAGGGTTAGAGCCCTAGAGGTAGCTGCCTCAAAATTGACGAGGTTGGTGCCTCAAATTGACAAGGTTGGAGCCTTGGAAAGACCAAGTCGGTGCTTGGCACAATGTAGGTTGGAGCCTATAAGATTAGAGTCTTCATCTAGGGTTGGAGCCATATATCATCATTATTATACTTTACTTATTGTAAAGAATAAATTAATAAAACTATCTATTCCATCATTGTTCATTTTGTGCTCTAAATATAAGTGATCTAACTGGTAAAATTAACAATTGAAAAGAAATATTGATTCACCCCCCTCTTAGTATTTCCATTAACTTTTTGAGTGTGGTCATGGATGGAAGGCAAGTTTATAAGAGAAGAAATACCATGACTTCACCTAACCTCAAAATTACTAACTTGAACGCTTCTAATGGTTAAGTGACGATGCTTGAGACACATTTACTTAGGAGGATGTTGTAGAAATGTTGCTTTGATACCATGTAGAAATATCACTCTGATACCATGTAGAAAATCTACCAATGGATTCAATCCAATATTTTGATGTCCTAAAAAAATATATTGAATCCTTATACAATATTTGGAGAATAAAAAACATGATCGCTCAATCACATGCAAGTAAGCGAAAGAAGTAAATCAATCGCAAAACACAATATGTTCTTGGGGAAAGAAACTGTTGAAAACCCCTCTATATATATTGTGTATTAAGTCAAGGAATCATGAAACAATACAATTCTTAATCTCTCATGAGTTTCTCGAACACTCTATCAACTATCTCAAACTAATCTAGGAAAAACCAGTCTAGTACTTAGCCAATTCTTAGTCTTCCTTCATCCTTCCTTTCTCATGCAATTCCTAGTGAATTAGGCCCCTATTAAATAGGAATAATTCCCTTCCTCGATTTATCAATCCATCATGGCATCCCCATGACTTTATAATTGCACATGGGAAATTTTATATAAATACAACTGATAGTTATGTTCCCTTTAACCTCTATCTCAATTGGGTCTTCCTCATAACTGAGATGCATGCAACTATTTATAGTGAATTATCAGTTAACTAATTGATCACTATATGTTATTTAAATCTAATTTAATTCACTCGACCTCTCACTAGCTCATCACTTAGTTATAACTATTTAACCTAAATTTAACTCAATTAATTGAGTTAACTAATTCACACCTGCACCCCACTGATGCATCAACTGAAAATGGACCCCAAAAATATTATAATCCCTCTACATGCCTCATCTTGACCCTCAAACTCTAATTTCTTGAGCTAACTCAGTCATCTTGACTTATATTATTGATATAAGTTTTTATGAGATGAAATTACAATTTATTTTCTGATTTTTTTAAGGGAAAAATAAATTAGATGCTTCACATTCCACGACCAAAAATTGGGTGCATCAAAATTCCACATTCCCGGTGCATCAAGATTCCATGGCCTTTGTGGTTGCATTTTTTGTCCTTTCTGGTTTTCAATTTCACTATTTGTTGTTGCAAATTTCAACACTCCCTCTCAACAAGAAAGGAATTTAATCTATCCTGATCTAGTACCTTTGGAATGTTCTGCATGCAACACTTCTCTAGTGTTGTTTTCACTTGCAACTCCTGAAACTAAATAGCCTCCGAAAAAAAGAATTAGTATAATGCATCTGCCATCGAAGTCTTCTGACTACTCCTAGCTACTGCACATGTCTACTAGACTCTCTGCGTTGTTGCTGACATCTGCATCTGTGCCCTCTGCAATGCTGTCAAATCTGATCTATGCTCCAGTATCCGACATTTTTCACTATGATTCTTGCCTTCCTAACATCTAACTGCATCAATCTAACCAGCCCTTCCAGCTATTGTTATATTGTGGGATCCTCATAGATAGGTTCAATCCATGAGACACACCATCTCAATGGGACCTGCCCAAATTTCTTCTTTGGATTATATATGCACATCGCCCCACCTCTCACCTGAGGTATAACTGCATGTAATCCCTCTGCCCATATGGCTCGAAATTTCCCCCTCTTGGAGGTCTCTTCTTGAGTGGAATCTTCCACTCAGTCTCCTCTCTTCTTCTCCAATTCTGGCTGCTCCACAACCTTCTGAGACTTCTTCTGAGGCTACATGTTGAGAGATAATTTCTCCCTCTCAACCACCAAGTCACTAACCACTTATTTTCTCCTCAAATATTTTCTTGCATCCTCGACCTCGAGAGCATACAGGTTCTTGACTCTTACACCGATATTTTTCACCTGTCCCGTCACAATGTGTCTAAGGAACACCTTTCCTTTTCTAAATATGAAATCATAACCATGGTCTTCCAATACCACTATGGAGACAAGATTATTCCTTAGGAATGGAACATACAAAACATCTGCCAGTCTGAGAGGGGAGCCAGACTCCCTCTGAAAGTTAATTATACCTATGTCAGTCGCGTTATACCTCCTGTCATCTCCAAACTCTATGTTCTATTGGAGCTCCTTCTCCTTCAAGTCACTGAAGATATATCTATTCTCTTTCATATGGAATGAGGCATCGTTTTCTAGATACCACATGCATCCCATTACATTTCTAGCCATGAATGCAATGAGATTAAAATCAATCCCGAACTATGAAGCCAATGCTTCACCCACTGCTACCACAGGCTCTTTCTTTCTTTCATTATTCTATGGAAAATTTGCGGCATAGTTCCCATGCTCGTGATAGTGAAAACACTTGATCTTGGACAAGTATCTCTTTCCCTATTCGCCTTAATTAGGGGTATTTTGGGGTCTAAAATGGGCCTCCTAAGGAAATTGTAAAATAATAGTGGAAATAATAAAATAAGAGTTTATGACATCATCAAATTTTATAGGGAAAAAAGAAAAAACTACTTTTTCAACTCGTATTTTCAACTTATCTCTGAAAGTGTTTACTCAAATTTCGAGCAGGAGTACTCATTGGATGCAAAATTTAATTCCTCATCCAAGGAGTACGCATGTTGCATACTTTTGGTGGACCCTTCTAGATGAAAAATGATAAATACATGAAAAAACATGATTGCAATCACGTTTTTTCATGTATTTCTCATTTTTCGCATAGAAGGTTCCATCAAAAGTATACAACATGGGTACTCCTTGGATGAAGAATTAAATTTTTCATCTAACGAGTACTCCCTCTCGAAATTTGAGTAAACACTTTTGGAGATAATTTGAAAATACGAGTTGAAAAAGTAGTTTTATTAGTTTATTATTTTTTAATATTTTCACCCTTTTACTTAAAAAATGGTTAATCATCCCCTATAGTTGACATCATCATCTTGAATCATATTGGTTCTTATAAAGTTCATTTTTGTTGTACATTTTTCTTAGGAGGGCCATTTAGACCTCAAAATTCCCCTAATGGGGACTTCTTTTAGTTGGTTTTCTTTCCTTTTTTGACTAGCACACAATCTTCTTATTTTTCTTTGCGAGAGGTTCCATCTTTGGTGCTCCACCTTATTTATTATACTACCAAGTCATACCACAAATGCTCCCAGTCTGGTAACTTCTCCCTCCCATTCATAGAGTCTTCGTAACTATGCCAGCTCTTGGGAATGCCTAGAAGTGCTAGGTTTAAAAAATTATCATGGGCTACAATCACAACAACACTTCCAAGCTCATCTCAACATCGAGTGAACTTCGATAATTATGTTGGTATTGTCTCGCTCTCCTCCATCTTGATCTTTCTGAGCTTGTCCTTCAGCGTCAACTTCCTATGGTCGTTTTTATTCTGAAACAGATCTTTCAAGACCTTCCACATAGCATATGGGGTCACCTTCCCATAGAGACTTGAGACAATATGATCCTGAACTCCCTCTAACACGGTCCTTCTCACCTTTTCTACCTTCTTGTGCCATGCATCAGTAAGTTGGGCATATGTTATTGCAGGATTGGGAATATCAGTTTCTATGAATTCCTTCAACCCATTGTCCTCCAACACTGCCTCCATTATGTCCTTCCATTCTATATAATTTGAATTTCCCTCAAGATCATATTGAAGTCTCAAGCCATCGAAAGACATCTTGATCTACTGTTGGATCCTAAATAATAAATCTACAAATTTGAACCTGTTTAAGAAAAAAATATGTTCTTCTCTTCTATTGTGATTCCTAGTGCTCTCATACCATGTAGACATATCTCTTTGATACCATGCAGAAATATTTCTCTGGTACCATGTAGAAATATCGCTATGATACCATGTATAAAATATATCAATGGATTCAATCTGATCTTCTGATGTACTAAAACAAGATGTTGATTCCTTCTACAATATTTCTAGAATATAAAACACGATTGCTCAATCACATGCAAGTAACAGAAATAAGTTAATCAATCACACAACAAAAGATGTTCTTGGGGAAATAAACTACTCAAAACCCCTTATCTCTATTGTGTATTAAGTCAAGGAATCATGAAACAATATAATGCTTAATCTCTCATGACATTCTCAAGTACTCTGCCAACTGTCTCACACTGATCTACGCAAAATCAGTTTAGTACTTAGCCAATTCTCAGCCTTCCTTCATCCTAGTGAATTAGGCCCCTATTAAATAGGAATAATTCCCTTCCTTGATTATGAAACCCATCATGGCATCCCTGTGACTTTATAATTGCACATGAGAAATTTTCTATAAATATAATTGATATTTATGTTCCCTTTAACCTCTATCTCAACTATGGTATTCTCAGAACTGACATGCATGCAATTCTTCATAGTGAATTATCAGTTAACTGGTTGATCACTGCATGTTAATTAAATATAATTTAATCCAGTGGACCTCTCACTAGATCATCACTCAATTATAACTAGTTAAACTGATTTTAACTCAATTAATTGAGTTAACTAATTCACACCTACACCCCATAATGCATCAACTACAACTAGACCCCCAAAATATTTGAATCCCTCTAGATTCCTCATCTTAGACCCTCAACTCAAATTTCTTGAGCTAACTCAATCATCTTGACTTAATTAACTGATACAAGTTTTTATGAGATGAAAATACAATTTATGGTCCAATTTATTTAAGGGAAAAATAAATTATATGCTTCAAATTCCATGGCCAAAATTCTGGTGCATCAAAATTTCACATTCCTGGTGCATCAAGATTCCACAACATTTGTGTATGCATTTTTTTTCCTTTCTTGTTTCCAATTTCATTGTTTTTTGTTGCAAATTTCAACAGATGTGACACTATGAGAAAACACACAATTAAAAAATCAAACCACATGACGAAACAAGGGGGATTGAAATGAAAATTAGTGTATGCTCCAAAATCGACATAGGAAAAACTTTTGGAGTGTCGTTGTTGTAGTGACAACATGTTCTCATTGGGTTTGCATGGTAAACTATTTTGTGGCTCTAGATGGGATTTTACCCATAACTTTAGGCTTTCCAGTATAGCTTGTTATCTTCATTAGCTTTAATAATACATATCTATTTAAAGGAATATTCACATCGTGATAAATTTTGGTGTAACATCCATGTTGTTTATATGTCATTACAATCTTAATTGCACTTGCAAAATTGATGAATTAAATGGGAACCTTGCACTGGAGGTTCAGTGAGCACCAATGTTGTAGGATTAACAACACACAAATTTTAATGATGTGCACATGTTCCTTTGCACCCCATTGACACTTTTTTAACCATCAATTTCATGGGAGTAACCAATGACACAGAAACTTCTTAGTCTTTCTCTAACTCTTTTATCAACTAATTTTCTGGGTATTCATTGTTTCCTAATTTCTTATTTGATCCAAATTTTGAGTTACAACCACCAACCTCCACAAGAGGTCTAAAATTTTTCATGATAGCCACCATGTGTGAGAGATATCAACAAGTTGTTCTTTTATTTTCAAAAATATTTCACATAGCTCATTCTAAGGGTTCTAATGAATGGACCTATCTCCCATGGATAACATTTTTAGACTTCTCAAGCCAATTCCTAGATCCTATCACTTCCCACAAAAGCCCAAAGAAAAACTACTATGATACCAATGTGAATCATAAAATGTCATGGATATTCTACTAAAATAGTTCACCACGATAGGTTTTACAATATTATGAAATCTTTTCTTATGTAATTTATCGCCTTAGATCTCAAATTTAGTATTATTAATGTATTACAAAATTATGGAAAAAATGAAAATGAAAATGAAATGAACGAAACAAATATATGAATTCACCATCCACACAAATAAACAAAATATATGCCTAAGGAAACTTGATATAGGGGAAAACCCAACTAAAAGGTGAGACGCATGCTCAACTATCTTTTTCGTAATTCTGAAATGCAAGGAAAAAGAAAGAAACACTCACTACGGAGTTTCCATCAATGATGTGACTTGAATCATTGCTACAAAATATTTTACTTTATTATGTTTCAATATCCCACTCTTAGATTCTCTATTCAACTATGAAACAACAGAAATACCAAATAAATAGAACTTATCCCTTTCCTTGCAACACAAATTTGACATAGCTTAATAACCATCTAGTATTAGGATTGGTTATCACATGCGCCAAGTCTCAATTATTTTTAGGGTTTTGTACTTTGTAAAATCTTTTTAGAAGTCCACAAATGACAAATTGCATATGTGTGAGTAAGAAGAGTTGATGGCATTCATTCCATACCACAATGGTCAATTTTTAAGAGACATAAATTTTACATATAAAATTTGATTAAAATATTTTTTACAGTATAAAAAAATCTTAACTTATAAAACATTATAAATTTTTTTATAAAAAACTTACAAAATTTAATCCTAAAAAATATTATTTTATGCCTTAAATTTTCAAAATTTTCAAACCTCAACCACTAAAATAAAACCTACAAACCAGTTCAATAAATATTTTTAAATAGAAAAATAAATAACAAATTCAATAATGATCCGATCCTAAATATCAAATAATTAATTACGTCGTATGGTGTTCTTCTTTGAAAACAACTCCCCCAGTGTACACTATGTACCTGTTTGCACCATTAGATTAAATGTTTTAGGCCATTCATCTACTGCCTCCTTTATTTAAGCTAAATACCTAACTAACTCTCTAACCTCTACCAATCTCTCTTCTCAACCTACACTATGAGTAAAGGAAAATACCATTCATTAGGATGATACGAGAAAATGAAGCCATAGGTTGCGTATAGATAGAATGGAGTGGGCACGATGGTGTATATGACGCAAAGAGTCACTCTATGGAAGATAACATGAATTCGAATGAGTAGTAGTGCAATTCTCGTGGAAGAGAGCAAGAAGTCGAATGAGAAGTAGTGCAGTTCTCTTATCTGCTATATGTGATTAGAAAATTTAAATATATCAATAATGTTTTGACTTTTCTTTTAATTTCCGTTGTTAATGGTTTCCCTGTAAAATAACAAATCATGAAGTATTAGTAACACATGCTTCATTGGTTAATGGATTATGTTTCTATGAAATTTTGATTCGTGTATAGTATTTTAAATGGCAATAACAAATGAAGATTTCTATTGAAAATAGATGTGAAATCTAAAATCTAAAATTTAACACATGGTTTGAAAATATTTTAAAATTTACTTTTAAAAAAAAATTATAAATATAGTCAATAAAATTATTTTTCTTTATCCATATTTCACTTTTTTGTCTAAATTAATGTAAAATAAGATTTTATTTTTTATTTATTTAATTAAATATAATTTATTTATTTATTTTTAGAAAAATTATGATACAAATAATTTATAATTACTTGTCAAGAGATTTTTGAAATAAATAATTGACATTAAATAAAATATATATTATTTAAATTAATTAAAATATTTATTTAAAAATAGTAATTTAAAGATTAGAGAAAATTGTATTTTTAATTTATAAGTTTACTTAAATTAGCTTACTTCAAGTAGTATGATTCACCTCTTCTCTTCCAAATGGAATAGGTTCAAATCTCTAAAACCATGTTAAACAATATAATATTTATAAAACAATTCTATTAATAATAAAATAATTACTAAAATATATGAAGAAAAATATTTTTTAAACCAGTTTATTTTAATATTTTTCTAATAAACCAAAATAAGAAAATTAAAACTAAAATACATAAAATCAAGAAATAGACATTAATCTCCTAAATACGTTTCTTTTGAAATAGTTTGCAATTGAAGTTATATATTTATTTTAATTTATATAAAGTAAAAGATATTTTTTAATTATTTTGATAGGTATAGTGGGGTGTTAAAGGTAGATTCTTTTCATTGTGATGTTGACCTGTGCGGCGGAGATTGAAGGTCAAAATGTGTTCATGGTTCTTAAATAAAATATTTAGAGTATAAATATTATGATTAATTACATTTGATATTTAAATATTACATTTAATCAAAATAATAAAATTTATCAAACTTAATCAACAGTGGAATCGGATGATAGTGAACCGTCATTAAATGAGTTATAATGATGGTGGATTAAATTTATGTTTCAAATCATGGATGTAACACAAGTAGAATGATGATTATTTTATAATATGTTAATTAAATTTATGTTTTAAACCTGTGTTTTAATTATACATGTATTTCAAATTTATAGTGATTTTTATTTTATTTTATTAATAAATTTGAATAGGCTTGTGATTTTGAGAATTTTCATTATTTAAAAAATAAAAATATAGATGACTTAAATTTAATAATCTAAGAATATTATTAGTCATGAAATCAAGAGTTTTTAAACCTTTTTTGTTTAAAACTTATGAAGTGTATTTTTTTACCTCTACATTTGTGGCATTATAATATCTCAACTTTACATATGGTTAATAAATTATCACTCATTTAATTTATATGATTGTACTAGTTAATATATTTACAAATATTTAATGTATGTTTATGAAATCATTAATGATACCTACCCAAATATATCAAAAAAATTTGTTAATGTGATTATGGTAGTAATAAGATAAGAAGGCACTGCAAAGCAATAAATTCTCACTTATAAATTCATTAGAATAAATTTGTACTTCTGAATTTAGGGTAGTTATGTTTAGTGAGCAAACAATTGAGTAACTAAAGGTTTTATAATATAATAGCTATTAAAATCATATAGGTATACTAGTATCTAGAAATGGTACATTGAAGTTATTTTATGTTGATTGTAGATTTTGAAATATTCCAGAAATTTAATAGACATAAATAAGACATGAATGAATTTAAATATTTGATTTTGCTTTCCTAAATATTTCAAAATCTACAATTTAATTATACTCAAATAATACAATAATAACATAATTATTAACTAGTCAATTTAGAATTCCTACCCTACTACCATTATATATATAATGTCTAAAAAATTGATTTAATTGTCTTTATCATTATTTCAACTAATAAACTAAATATAATAAGTTATATTGGTTAACAAAAAGTTATATATATAAACTGTCATAACCATGGCCATAGCCATCATTTCAATCATTATTTCAACTGATAAACCAAATTTAATATGGATTATATTGATTAACAAGTTACATGTAGCCATCACCATCACAATCACCGACAACAGTTGCGAAAGTAACAACCTAATCAGTTTTACCCTTTTCATTCAATGATTGATTTTTGTGTAAATTATTTCGTTATTGCATAATATTGAGTTAAGTGCCGCCATAAAAGTCAAAATGAGTTAAGTGCCGCCATAAAAAGTGCCGCAAAATGAGTCGATCCGCACTTAACATGGCAAATATTGAGTTAAGTGCCGCCATAAAAGTTAATTACCTTATTGTAAATTATGCAATAACATTTAAAAAATACTCTATAATGTAATGCGGATAAGATTGACAGAATTAACTTTGTCTAGAACCTGGTTTATTTATTTATTTTATAATTAATTTTTATTTAAAAATAATATTTAATTATAGATGCTTTAAATTTAATAATACTAGAATATTTTGAATTATATATATAGTTTAACAAACAAAACTTTGAATAATAATTTTTAGATGGTTTTTTAACTTTTTAACTTTGTTAGTTTTTCAAATTTTTAAGTAAATATTTCGATTGTTGTATTTATCAGTTATATGATTGAGTAGAGAGGTTTATTCTACAATTCAGTAGGAAGGGATGTGTAAGTTTGTCTATAAATCTATTTCCCTTTAAAATAAAAATCAAATTTAAAAATTATATTCTAAATAGAAAATAATGTCGACTATAATTAAAAAATGAATATGCTATAAAGTAATTAGAACAAAAAAATGTGTGAATCATTCAAAAATATTTTAATAAAAGATGTAAATAAACTATTTGAAGATTTGTGTTAACTAATTTATGTTGATATCAATTTCATATATATATAGAAATAATAATAATAATAGTAATGAAAAAGAAAATAAATTTTTATGATTAAATTTTTTATTTGATCTTATATATACTTTATTTAACATTCAAAAATGCAATTTAAATATTGAAAAATAACATATTATATTTTATATTATAAAAAATTGCACAAAAAATATTTGATCCATTGTAATAGAATATTACATAGAAAGATTATTAAAAGTTACTAGTATTTGATTATTACATTTTATGAATGATACATCTAAAGGTTTTAAGGTTAACATTTATCTATTTTTTTTAATCTGGCCTGTTAGTATACAACCGATACTCGCACACACCACTCGAACTTCATGTAGTAGGTAAAGCAAGAGATGAACGTGAAATAGATGCCAATTAACCTGCCGAGGAGTTACCTGTTTACAATGCAATATAAAGAAATCGAGGGGAATTGATTCGTATTAGGGACTTGAGTGAAGAAGGTACATCAATCCTTCTTGTTTTGCAAGAAAACCACACATATTGCTAATTATTATGGAGCAGATTTTATACTCTAAAAGATGCACATTACAACACCTTGCTCTCACGGCTGAGACAAGTCTTCATAAAAGGAACTTCTGCCTACCAAGGAGATTTGTTGTAGTTTTACAAGGTTCAAGTGAGAAATTTAGTTATGGGGTTCTTATGGCTACTTAGTTGATAGATTAAGCATTATTGGAATAAGGAAATTTAGTCTTGTTAAAAATTCCATATGATAAAATAGGACAGGGATTTCATCCAAAAATCCTTCTTTAGGGTGTACTTAACAACATATCCTCTTTTGGGGTGTGATTAACAACATACTACATACATTTCAAAAACAAATGAGTATATGAGATTATAATTTTATGTTTACTAGTTATAATTAATTTTCTGAGTTTTTTGTTTGTAATATTTCTAGGCTCACTTTTCTAATAGAGTTCAGCCATACAAAGGTTTCGATGCGAAAGAAATTATTACATAATTTTTCATCTAGAAGAAAAAAATTGAAGAATCTGGTTGCAAGATCCATTTAGAAGCTCTAGACAAAGAGCACAAAATTTTAGTGTCATCACTTCTTCATAATCTCTTTTCAAAATGGAAGCAAAAGTGAACATGAAACCCTACTAATGTGATATTGATGTTGTTAGAAGTTTAAATTAGTTTCCATAACATATAAGAAAAGATAAAATATTTGATTTTTCTTATTGATACTAGAGGGCTATGCCTTAACATGGTGGGAAAGCCACATAGAGACCATTATTGACTAGTAACTAAATGGGAGGCATTTAAAACCTTGGCCAAGTCTCAGTTCTACCTTATGTAGAGGACCAATGGATATTCTAGCATCACTTCATGTAGAAGCAAGGGTAGAGTTTGCAAGAGTATACCACTGAGTTCAAAAAGATAATGATGATGACATTGGGTATATCTTCAAAAAAATCAAGCATGTCAAGTATCTAGGGTGTCTACACAATCATTTTTAAAGCAATTGATGATCTCAAAACATATAAAAATTGACAAGGCTTGTGTGCAAGCACAATACCTAGAGAATATAAGCAATAAGGGATCCAAGTGGTTCCAAACCAAAAGACCACCTAGATGCTTCCAAGGAGGGGAAGAAGGATTAGAAAGGAAACACTAAGAAGACAACAACAACTACATATGAGTGCAAGGATCCAATAAAATATTGTAACAATGTAATTTTGATGATCACACATAATACAACTTTTGTTTGCTACATGCAGAGCTAAATCTAAAATAATTGTAAGAAGGATGCCAAGAAGAAGAACCTATTGGCCATGGATTTAAGAAACCTGATAGAAAATAGCTTGAATATGGATGAAAAATGATTGTCTGCACTATAATGGAGAAGTGGGTGAACCTAAGTAATCATCATGACAAGGAAGAGAAGGAATTGATTAAAGTATTACGTATTAAGATCCAAGTCAAGAAGTCAAAGGTGGATTCTATATCCAATCCTAGTTCATATACTAAACTCGTAGCAGAGGATCTTAGTTAGTAAGCTTGGATTTAAAGTTCATTATCATCCTAACCCAAACCATTATGATGGGTAAATAAGGATGTATATTTTAAGGTCACTAAATAGTGTAAAATCAAAGTTTCCATAGGTGCAGAGTATATTGGTGAAGTGGAGGTAGATGAAATACCACTTGGCATGTGCAATGTAGAGTTTGGAAGTTAATGGAGGTCCAAAATGGCATCTTTTCTACACCTATTCATCACCTTTTCAAAACCCCATTTCCTATATTTATGCCAGCATATAACTCATTTTTCTCACAACGATGCATTTTGACCAAGGTATAATATTCCTCTGATTGTGTCATTTTTAATGCTCATACTTGTGTATTAAGGAAAAGATCATCCTTTTTGTGCTGACTAACAAGAAATCATGAGGAATTCTCTAGAAAGACTCATGTAAGTATTGCTGAAGGCTACTTTTTCAACTCCTCTCTCACATTATTGTTGAAATATAGTTGTTGCAACATAATTAGTTGGGTTAATTGTAGCAATGCCTCCATGATGTTGCAATACCATTAGTTGGCGTAGCTATTGCAACACCTTCATGTTGCTACAACACCCCTAGCACCTTGACCATCGATAGTGGTTGTTGAAACACCTCATTCAATTTACTACAACAACTTTGATAGTTGTAATCACATGAGAGCCACATACCATAGGTTTATCATTGTTTCCATAGCTATCACCATTTGACACTCAGTGAAATGATCAACCAATTGGTTCCCAACAAAAAAAGTGATAATATGTGGTTAGCATCATCCAACATGGAATACTTGACTATAACCATTTTGACCAACCTCTTACCTATCATGGTGGCTAGTGAGTCAACAACCATTTGAAAATTATATATTTTGAAATATCGTTACAATGAGGGGTGACAAGTTGAGAATTAGAGATTCTCATAGCTATCTATTATAGGCCATTTTGTCGCACTTAGTCAAAAGTTCCCAAACACAGATCTCTCATCATCCATTACACTTTGAATCAATCCATTGCAAGGCCAAAATCAAAACTATTCCCAAAAGTTGTAAGAATCCTAGATTACATTGGCTCAAAACCCGAATTTAAGGCTCCATCGCACTTAGCTTCATTTCAACCTACGATGGTGCATGTTTCCCACATGCAAATTGCGCTGGTAAATGTAGGTTTCACTTACTAAAAGTGCGATGAAACCTAGAAAAGAGGGAAAATAAAATAGGATACCAAAGCTTCCTTCTCTAGAAGCTTCGAGAGTTGATTCATCCATTTTCTATTGAATATGATCTCGAAATCCTACTAATGATGCTTTATTACTTATTTCATGTAACTTGCCTTCTTTCATAGTGGATATATCCCTAGTATGGTGGATCTAAACCTACCTAATTTCCACTATAAAAGAAATACCTATTATAGAGTTTGAGTTGGCTTTTGGAGACTCTGATTCTACCCTTATGTTTTCAGTTTGAGTTTGCAGGTCCATAATCCTTATGCATTTGTGATATTGAAGGTTTATCATTGTGGAAAATAAAGGATGAAAAGGCTGGGATGAATTTGCAACATCGAGGCCTCAACAAGGGTTTTAATATTTCTCTATTATCATTAATACAAAGTGCTTTGTTTTTCCCATACATTGTGTCTTTCATTATACATGTGTAGAATAAGTTTCGTTGATCTCTTATTTAGAGTTATTCTAATATATGTGTCATATATCTCGATATATTTTCTTATCTTGGCCAATTTGTAGGTTCTACTTTCGAGATTTAAAATTGGAGCTAGAGTGAGCAAGTGAAGAGAAGAAGGAAGCTTACATTGAACACTAGGTAGGTCTTCTTCTTATATTTCGAATATTTGTAGAGAAAGATAATGTTGTTTGTTTGGTTTTTTCTACGTTAAGCCATTGAAACTAGGGAGATTGCTTCTGTCCACAGAAGAGATTTGTCCCGAAAACACTATCCTTTGTTTCCATGATTAAACTAACAATTGAGGATTATGTATAAATACACTACTCCACTTGAGTAAGGAATGAGAGGAGAATTAGAGGATTGTAATTATATTCTAATAAATTTTGTTCATATAAATCTCACCAAATTTTGTTTAGTTTTGTTCATGCATGTGATGTGTTGGCCTTTTGCTGGATATTTAACCAGTTCCTTGTCTAAAGAGGTAGAACCCCCTCCCTATTCAATTACTACATTTACTTTAGCTTAGGATAATTTCTATTTCCATTCTCATCAAGTTGTGAATGAGTTAATCTATTTTCTAATTCTTAATTGATTTTCCTGCTTATTAATTAATTCAATTATAGATTTACTCTTCTTTCTAATTCCACAGCTTCATTGTTGTTTTATCTCATTAATTCGAATTTCTAGTATTGTAGTTTTAACTAATATTTTTGTAGTATTCTAGTACTAAATCAATCCATTTCAACATGTGTTTTTTTGTTACAAAGTTAAGGATTAAACAAAAAATTGATTAATTCACTAGTTTAGTTTCCTACTAGTGTTTTTATTTCAATACAAGAGTGTTTCATTTATGAAAGTGTGTTTCCTTTCCTTTTAGAAAAAAATGATTTCCTTTCTGCAAGAGCATTGTAGTTAACATTTAAATTCCTACAAGTCTGAATATTTTAATTCCCGCAAGTGTAAATATTTCAATTCCTGCAAATGTGAATCTTTAAATTCTTGCAAGTGTGAGGTTTGTTTTTCCTAGTCTCTTAATAAATAATATTAGGACCCAACTGTATAATACTTAATAAATACCACAACTTCACTAGAACTTAAGATATTTTATTAGCATATATAATGCATGACAGTTTGCAAGTTTCAAACAAACACCATGTCGACAATTAAATGTGCAATTTCTCTTTTATCTGCTAAGAAATTAGAAGGGAATTGAAAAATTCATCATTTTTTATGCCATTATTGTTAATTTTTGCATTTCTCTACGATGTTTCAATTACTTTTAACCCAATTCAATTCTTCAATTAGAAATATTTTCAATAACAACTAATATTTCCATTCATCAATAGTAATTGAAGACAGACTAGTAAACACAATGATAAATGAGACAATCAACACATCAACAAGAGACACCAAGTTAAGATGGAAAACCCTTTGAAAATTATTCTTCTATTAGATTGGCATAAAATGTTCACCAGAGAGTACAATGATCCCAATACAAAATCATCCAAGAAAATGACCCAATAACATTAAAAAATATGTTTCGAGCATCAATATATATCAAAGAAAACTTTTCTTGTATGCAGTTAACTGCAGTCAGATGCCAAATTTAGCCTTAGAGACCAACTGCATGGAGGAAGAGTTGTGCATGTAGCTCGGACCTTCCAACCACACCCACGAGCCTGCTAGCCTGCAGTTATAGCCAAAAATTTCCTTTAACAAGCCTAAGGTTATGACCCAAAACCATAAAACACATGCGAGCTTCAGACCCTGTATTTTTGGACCTATGTGAAACACTTTACTCGACCCTACCTTTGACCTGTGTGAAAAAAATAATGAAGAAGAGAAGAAGAAGATGTTTGGTGATGTCCAAATGAGCTTGATGTCACTTGTATTTATAGGCTTCCAAGGGTGACCAATTTCCTGTTAGGTTTGACCTGTCCAAATGTGCATATCTAGGATTTTCTTCATAAGCACACTTTCCCTTATTCGAATTGGACGCTTCAATATTCAAAATTGTTCATATCAAAAAGAGGGATCTAGTCCCATGGTTGGAATTTGTCACAGAACTTCCAAATTAACACTCCCTCTCAGCTAAGGAGAAATTCCAACTACCTCATGTCATGTGTATCATGTCATGTCATTTCCCATCTCTACTCAACTCTATCTACTGAAAGATTCTCTATTCTAAAGAAGAATAATCATCAGGGAGCCAAAGCTACCACCCTCTTAGATAATTAGGAATTTCCTATTGGACACTCTTGCCTCGTGTCATCTCATCAAGCAATAGGCTAGATACAACTTACCATATAAGAGGTAAGGATCACATCCTTCCTATTTCCTGCTAATCTTCCCAGCAACGACCCTCAATAGTCATGTGGTAGAACACCTGCATCGTAATCCAAGCTTGGTTGAGATACCCGAATTACCAAAGGTAAGGATCACACTCCCGCAACCCTCCTCAACTCATTAACCAGATAAGGAGGGAAAATCCAAAGAAGCCCAACTTGTGGGTATGATGCCAACTGTGGTATACTCTGCTAGACCAAGATAGGGGGGCTACCCAACTTTTCAAAATAAACAAGGATCACACACACCCTATGGTTGAAATATAAGGGTGATACCCTATTTTCTAGATATCCCTCAACCCTAGGAGCCCTCCATCTCAATTCCACACCATGGGATCTCAAACAAGGCGGAAGAGTTGGCTCAGTGTCCTTGATCAACGATGGCCCTTATCAAGAGGGGTCACATTTGTAAGTCGAAGTTTCTCTCTAAAGACCAATAAATTCCCTTTTGTCAAAGCCTTGGTGAGAATATATGAAATATTCTCATCTGTCGATATATGATGGAGTCTAAATTATCCTCTCTACACCATGTCTTGAATGAAATTATATCATATCTTTATGTGCTTGTACTTGTCATTAAATATGAGATTATCTTCTAGACAAATCCCACTCTTCTTGTCGTTATATATCATTTTTGTGTCTAGGACCTTCTCAAATATCTCTCCAAAGATATTTATCAACCAAAATTCTTTGAAACTATCCATGCTAGTGGCAATGTACTCCGCCTCGGAAGTAATCAATGCTACAGACTTCTGGTTCCTGATCATCCAATATATCATGGAATATCCAATGCTAGAACAACATCCAAACATACTCTTCATGTCAACAACATTTCTTGACTATTAAGCATCGGTGTGTCCATGAAGTCGAACATCTCTGGTAGAATATCTCAGACTAGTGTGATCATCCCATGAAAATATCTCAAAATGTGTTTGGAAGCGATCCAATGTGCATGGAGAGGCTCAATAATTAATTAACTCAAATTGTTCACTGCATAGCATATATCTAGATGGGTTTTCACTAAGAACATCAGAGCCCCAATCAACTTTCTATACTCAGATGGATTCACCAAATAGGATAATGTAGCTTCTCCACATAACTTGTTTAAATTAATTTCCATCACTGTGGGAAATGATTCACATTATTTCATTCCAAATATTTCCAACAACTTCACGACATATTTTCCTTATGAAAGGAAAATATCACCGAGCCTTTTCCACACCTCAAGGCCTAGAAAATAGTGCATGATTCCAAGGTCCTTCATATCGAATTCATAGGCTAGATCCCTCTTACACTTGATCATCAGGGGCTCACTACCTATTAAGAAAAATTGTCGACATATAAAACTAAAATCAATGGCATACCTTGGACTACCTTGAAGTAGAGGTTGGGATCAACACTACTTCTTATAAATCCTAGCTTCACCAAATAACTATTTATGCATGTGTACTATGCTCTAGGGGCTTGCTTCAAACCGGAAAATTCCTTATTCAACCTACAAACATGTTTCTTTTGATCCTATACTTAAAATACCTGTGGTTGATCAACATACACTTCTTCCTGTAAAATGTCATGGAGGAGTGTTGTCTTCATGTCCATCTGATGTAGATTCCATCATTAACTTACAGTAAGAGAAAATATCGAACAAATTTTTTTATATCAAGCCATAGGTGTAGATATGTCATCATAATATTCTCCCTCTTTCTGGGAGAATCCTCGAGCCAAAAACCTTGATTTATATTTCTCAATGCTACCATAAACTCCATGTTTAATCTTGAATAACCACTTTGAAGTTACCACAGATTTATATTTCGGTCTTGGCACAACAACTCGTATGTCATTATTCATAATTGATTCATATTCTTTGCCCATAACATCCTTCCAAAATTTTTATTTCACAACTTCTTTAAAGGTGGGAGGTTCAAATTGAATCATAGTTCTCATGGTTGCAACATATCTCTTGTACATGCATGGCTTATTTCTTTCTATAAATGATCTTTGAACATGAACATGTCTCTCATCATCCTGCAATGTTTCACATAACCAAAGTAGCCTCTTCCTGGAGGAGGATCTAAGGGATCCATAAGTTCCATGGGATCATCAACAATTTCGATCTCGAATTCAGGCATAGAAGGACCATCTAAAATATTCATATCATCATTCTTATTCTGAAGAGGAGGAGGCAGACAAAGGTCTATTTCTTTTCCAAGGGAAACATCTTCATCGAATGTTACATTCCTACTAGTTTCAACCTTCCTTTGACCAAGAATATATAGTCTAAATGCCTTATAATTTTCAAAATATACAAAAAATGTACCTTTTCTTCTCATAGCTTCTAGCTTGTTTCTTTTTTCCTTCGACACATGAAATTATACGAGGAAACCAAATATACAAAGATGGAAAACATCGAGATTGACACATGTGAACACTTCTTTGAGGGTCTTGTTGTCCAATGCTTAAAGAGGCACCATGTTTTGTACATATACAACGACATTCGTTTCTTCTCCCAAAAGGAACTTCAACAACTTTTGATCATGGAGCATAGTGCAAATGGATTCTACAATAGACTTGTTATTCCTTTTAGCTGCTCCATTTTGTTTAGGAGTATAGGGGAAAATCATCTCTTTCTTGATACCTTCCTTCTTGAAAAAATCGATGAACTCATTCTAAATGTACTCTCCACCATTGTCACAGTTCAAGATCTTAATTTTCTTCCCTTATTGATTTTTTACCAAAGCTTTGAACTGCTTGAAAATTTGGAAGGCGTCATCCTTGTGATTCAAATAATATATCCATGTATATCTTGAGAATTAATCATTGAATATGATGTAGTAGAGATGGCCACCAATATAATGCACGGGCATCAGACCACATATATCAAAATGAATGAGTTGGAGGATTTCATTTGTCTTGTTCTCGCTAGAGGGGAATGGTCCCCTTATCTTCTTTCCACTAGAAAAACCTAGACATACTCCAGCATGTTGGGCTTGAACATAGGGAGTACCATAGACCAATTTCTTCAATTTCGGAAGAGAATCATAATGTATATGGGCCAATATTTAGCTCCATAACTCGCTTAGATGATTACCAATGCTAGAGGAGGTGTTCCAGTGACTCTGTAGAGTCATTCAAAAATCAATCCCAATGTAAATTCATCTCATATAGATGATCCAATAAGCCAAGTAAGAACCTCTCCCCTAATAAAGGAAACTCTCATCCCTTTCTCTTCTAAATCATATATTAATACCAAATTATCCTTAAATCCTAGCACATACATCACATAATGGAGAAAAACATATTCCCTGAAATTCAAATGAAATTTGATAGACCCAAATCCTTTCTCGGGATGAGTGGAGTTGTCTCCAACAATAATTTTCAAATTTTACTCCCTCTTTACCAAATTAGAGAGAACTTCTTTATACCCATAGAAATGATGAGTGGCCCCACTATGAACCAACCAACTATCCCACGAATCTGGAGGAGAGGAACTAGTAAGGGCATAAATAAGAATATATTTGTATTTATTTCCCACATTAATTTCATACCTGGAGTAGCTTGACTTATTTTGAGGGTGATGATTTTATTCATGATCACTTGGAGCATCTCTTATTCTTCTTTCATATCTTCCATTGTGATTATTCCTCTAGTCATATTTTTTTATTTGATCATTAAAGCTATTGTTTTTTCTTCTAGTGTTGTAGCATGGACCATTATTATTCTTGGGGAAATCTCAAACATAGTGACCTCTCTTATGAAAATTGAAGCATTCAATGTGCAACAATTCCTTGCATATTCCAAACCTTCTATTGGAATTTTGAGGAGAGGGATTTATTGAATTTAATGTACCTCCTTTTCCTTTCTTCTCATTCTTTTTATGAGTGATGAATGTAGTGGGTTCTCCTTCTTCATGCTTTTGTATCCTGCCTCTAGAAACCATCCTTGACCTCTCTTGAGTGATATTTCCAATAATCTTATAAAATGACAAAAAACTATTATTATTGCTTATAGTGGTAATGAATTCATTTCTCAAATAGGATGGATACCTCTAAGAGTTACAATCACCAATTCCCCGTCAGACACATATTCTCCAACTCATTTCAATTGATCTCTAAGATGATATATCGTCATAATGTAGCATTGCATAGACTCTCCTTTTTTCATCTTCATATCTTTTAGTTGATATTTCAAGGAGAGGATTTCATTCAAATTGTTGAATCCATACATACCAGCTATCTTATCATACATGTCCTTAGACTTCCTCAAATTTCCACCATATGCAAGTAAAGTATCTCGTAAACCATCAACTATAATTTGATTTGCTTTTAACTCACCTTTCTTGTGCCTTCTCTTGGCAGCAGCTGAATCATTCTCCAGAATTTTAGGTAGTTTTCCTTGAATGTATTCCAAAACATCATTGTTATCAGCAATGATCTCCAACCTGATCTTCCATGCAACAAAGTTAAATGAGTTTCCCAACTTTTCATGTTCCTTGAAGAAAGAGGAAATATTGACTTGATTAGATAGGTTCCTTCAAATTTCCAAACATGTTTGTTTCAATGATTGTCTCCTTTTTGGCTTGTCCTTCACCTTAGCTCTGATCACATGTGAATTTTCACACTGCTCTATGATTTTTCAATTACTTTTATCCCAATTCAAATCTTCATTTAACATTGTTTTCAATAATAATTAATATTTCCATTCATCAAAACTAATTGAAAATATAGTTGTAAATGCAATGATAAAAGAGACAATCAACACATCAATAAGACACCAGGTTTGGTCAAAGACCAGGGGAAAACCACACAAGGGGGGAAACCCTTTGAAAATTATTCTTCTATTACATTGTCATAAAGTGTTCAAAGGAGAGTAAAATGAGCCCATTACAAAATCATCCAACAAAATGACCTAATAATATTCAAAAACATGTTTCTAGCATCAATATATATCAGAGACAACTTTTCTTATCTGCAGTCAGATGTCATATTTAACCCTAGAGCCCAACTTAACTTAATCTTAGGCAGTCGAATGAGTAGTAGGCAGCTCTCTTATCCACGGAGTGAGGATGATGAGATTTTGTATGGGTTTTAGTCAAAAAAATATGTACGTACACGAGAGGTTGAATTCCATTACCTTGTATTTTCTTAGTTCTGACTCTTTCCGGTTTAATATTTCTGGAATGCATGTTTTTTAAACTGGAGTAGTAGTTGTTCTACTTGAATAAGTATGTAGGAAGACTTCTCTGATTTAGTGTGTTTGGCTTTTCTTTTCTATCTAGTTGTTACTTCCACTTATTTTGGAAGCACTTGTGATTTTATTTTTATTTTTTTTGTTGTTTTACTTTTTTTTTCTCATTTATTTGTTTTTTTCCTTTATTTCCGAGGAGTAAGAGAAAAATTTCTTACAATTTTTAGAGTGATTTAAGTGTCACAAAAGTAGTTGTTCATTATTACCATGGTCAAAAAAGTAGTTTTTCATTATTACAGGGGCCAGCATTGGAGCGCCACATTACTGGCTCTGCCAAAAACATAGCATACCAACCGATTTAAATCTAAACCATAAACCTAAACCATTTAAACCATCAAATTTGCAGTTGAATGTATTCTCACATTCCATCTCTAATTTTTAATACAGAGAGACTATAATAATATGTCAAGAATGATGATTACAATCTGTCAAGAATGATCATTTAATCCACATTGTTCACCAATAATTTGTCTCTCAATATAAGAATTTAATCTAAGTTTTTGACCAATAATTTGTCTCTCAGTGTAAGCTATGGATCAAAACGAAAGGCAGATTAATTGAAGGTTTCCAACGATTAAGTAAACAATTACACTCATTTTCTTGAATGTTCATAGAGTGTCTCATATGTATAAATACAAAGTATTCCGTTTTACTTTGAAGTTCTCTCATTGCATTGAAAACGAAATGACAAGCTTGATAGGATCTACAAAATATTCCTTAATGTTTAAAATACAAATGATAAGGAAGAAAATCGAAATAAATTTTTTAAAAGATTTATAGTGATCCCATCTTGATTTCTCTATGTGTTCATTTCAATAAAAAGTTAGAATACAACACATTTGGAAACATCAAGAGGTTGAACACAAAATTTCAAGTCTAAAGAGTCTAGAAAAAACATTTAATCCTAAAAGAAAACATTTCACAGTAAACTTTGAATTGATCTTCACATAAAGAGTCAGATTTTCAGGATCCATTGGGTGAACTTATAATTATCAATTAAAAAAAGTATTTTAACCACTTTGTTGAATGCTCTGGTATACAATGTATAAATAAAATAAACAAACATTTCACTGTAAAAACTTTGACTCAATCAAAATATAGTGAGACAAATTTCAGAATCCATTAAGTGTACGTGTATTTTTCAATTTTAAAAATATTCAATGTGTAATTTCATTGTTTAATATATATATTGGGTAATTTTTCTATATATATATATATATATATATATATATATATATATATGATCTGTAATTTCTAATTGTTTAAATCTCATTTTTGAATATTACATAGAGTACATAACTTATATTTTTAAGTTTGAAAAATTTCAACTCTCAATCAAAATTGGCAAAAATAGTGTACCTAAAGAATACCAAATTTAATATAACCAAAATGTAAAAAATAAAGTTACTTCAAACATTTGAACAATATAACTTATTTATTTTCATTTGTTTTATACTGTATATACATAATTTTGTTAACAATATATAATATAAACATAGTTGACATAAAAATATTTTACATAACATGTGCATTTACCTCGTAGAACATATTGTCCACATTAAAATAGTTTTTTTGTTATTAATATTTTGTTAAGTATAAATGAATATTACTTAATCTTACATATTAAAATATTTCATTGATGACCCACATTGAATTTTTTTATTATTATGAATATATTTAAATGTCACATATTAATTTTATATTATATTAAGAATTGAATGAATTACTCTATATAAAATACAAAAATATTTTTCTTTAAACTTTTTCTATATGTAAAGTTGACATCATTATAAATAATTTAAATTAAATCTTGGGTTGAAATAGTTTTGAAAGAGGATAATCCATTGGGTGCACTTGTAATTATCAATTTAAAAAATATTTTAACCACATTGCCCAATGTTACGGTATATAATGCATAAATCAAACAAACAAACATTTTAGTGTAAACTTTGACTTGATCAAAATATAGTGAGACAAATTTCAGAATCCATATTAGGTGTATGTGTAATTTTCAATTTTAAAATATTTAATTTTTCATTTTTCATTTTTTAATATATATAATGTATATTTTTTTATTGTTTAAACATTAGTTTTGAATATTATACAAAGTACATAACTTATATTTGTAAGTCCAAAAAATCTTTGTTCTCAAGAAAAATTGGCAAAAACAATATACCTAAAAAATACCAAAAATAATATACTTAAAAATGACCAAAATATAAAAAATTAAAGTTATTTCAAACATTTTTACAATATAAACTTATATCTTTTCATTTGTTTTATATGATATATACATAATTTTTTTAACAATATATAATATAGACATAGTTGACATAAAAATATTTATTTTTCATAGCCAAACAGTTGTCCATATTAAAATAGTTTTTTTGGTTATTAATATATTGGTAAACATACGTGAATATTACTTAATCCTGCATATTAAAATATTTAATTGATGATCCACTTTGAAATTTTTTATTATTATCAATATTTTTAAATGTGACATAGTAGTTTTATATTAAGAATTGAATGAATTAAGCTATATAAAGTATTAAAATGTTTTCTTTTAACCTTTTTCTATATATAAAGTTGATATCAATACAAATAATTTAAATCCTGTGTTGAAATAGTCTTGAGCCACATATAATGTGTAATTTTTCATTATTTAAATTTCATTTTTTAATATTATATAGAGTACATAATTAAGTTCAAAAACTGTTTGCTCACAAAAAAAATTGGCAAAAATAATATACCTAAAAAATACCAAAAATAATATACTTAAAAATGACCAAAATGTAAAAAATTAAAGTTGCTTCAAACATTTTAACAATATAAACTTATTTCTTTTCATTTGTTTTCTATCATATATATGTGTAGTTTTTCATTGTTTAAATCTCATTTTTTAATATTATATAGGGTACATAACTTATATTTGTAAGTTCAAAAAATCTTTGCTCTCAAGAAAAATTGGGAAAACTAATATACCTAAATAATACCAAAAATAATATACTTCAAAATTACCAAAATGTAAAAAAATAAAGTTACTTCAAACATTTTAACAATATAAATTTGTTTCTTTCCATTTGTTTTATTTGGTATATACATATTTTTTTTTAAGGATATAGAATATAGACATAGTTGACATAAAATTTTACATAACATGTGCATTTACCTCATGGAACACATTGTCCACATTAAAATAATTTTTTTTGTTGTCCATATATTTTAAAGTATACATGAATATTACTTAATCTTGCATATTAAAATATTTCATTGATGACCCAATTTGAATTTTTTTATTATTATGAATATTTTTAAATGTCACATATTAATTTTATATTAAGAATTGAATGAATTACCTTATACAAAATATTTAAATATTTTGTTTTAACCTTTTTCTATATATAAAGTTGATATCAATATAAATAATTTAAAACTTTTGTTGAAATATTTTCAATTTTAAAAATATTTACTATATTTGTAAGTTCAAAAAAGTTTGTCTCTCAAGAAAAATTGGCAAAAATAATATACCTAAAAAATACCAAAGATAATATACTTAAAAATGACCAATTTATGTAAGAAAATAAAGCTACTTCAAACATTTTAATAATATAAACTTATTTTTTTCATTTGTTTTATATGATATATATGTGTAATTTTTCATTGTTTAAATTTCATTTTTGAATATTATATAGGGTACATAGCTTATATTTGTAAATTCAAAAAATATTTACTCTCATGAAAAAGTGGCAAAAATAATATACCTAAAAAGTACCAAAAATAATAAATTTAAAAATGGCCAAAATGTAAAAAAATAAAGTTAATTCAAGCATTTTAACAATATAAAATTATTTATTTTCATTTGTTTTTTATGATATATACATAATTTTTTTAACAATATATAATATAGACATGGTTGACATTAAAATATTTTACATAACATGTGAATTTACCTAGTGGAACACATTGTCCACATTTTTAAGTATACATGAATATGACTTAATCCTGCATATTACTTCATTGATGACCCACTTTGAATTATTATTATTATTATTATGAGTATTTTAAAATGTCACATATATTTCTTTGTTGTCCTAGCAATACCAATCAACCAAACCATCGATGGCTTTCCAAGTTGCCAATATAGTTTGGAAGGTGAATGAGCTTGAAACTTGAAATAAGTGAGACATAGAAATAATATCACATGAGCCAAATGTGGTATAAAAGTATGTAGAAACATCAATCAAGCTAATTCCATTGTCATATTTAGGTTTGGTGCACACATCCCAAGGATCCATCAAGATGCTCCTCTCCCCACTATACTTAGATGATAGCTGTAAGTATGATTGATCTGAAAATAGAACTATTTGTAATGCTATACAAAGTATACATTTTCATATAATTTAGTGTGCAAAGTGTTCTCCATGACTTGCATGTTAAACAAAGTAGTTTTGGTAATGTTTCTGAGTTTTATGTGTGAGGATTTTTTAATTAAATTTACTCTTTAACATATCACAGCAAGTAAAATTCACCATAACATAACACAAAAAAATGTTGAGGTAGTTCACCCCTCCTGGGCTACATCTGTCAGTCCAAGGCTCCCCAATGGCATGTCCTTGCTCTATTAAGTTGCTCAAAATGGCTACACAGTGAAAAATATGCCTAACAGGAAAAAAAAACTGTAAATTTGACTTTAGAAGATAGAAAATAGCTAGAAATGGCTCTTTTTTCACCTTAAACTGTGAAATACAACCCAAAATAGTGCCTCATCCATGATGGCCCTAATGGCTCATTCCTCTTCCCTGAAGAAAAATATATTGTATATCACCTCTATTCGCTCTTGAACCTATTTAAAACTCTCCAGAAGGTCCAAGAGACCCAAAATTGACTAAAATTTCATCTTGTTTGGTCGAAAATTGAGAGAGTTATGACTTATGCAAAAACAATGCCCAATATCCCCCAAAAACCCCACTAAAAGTGGGAGAACTCCAGTTAACACTCCAAAATAGGTGGACAGATCAGAATTGGCAGAAACTGTGCTAGATTTGTAGAGGCATTTAATGTTGGCAAGTAGATTTGTTAGCACATTCACATGCGCAATTTCTGTTAATCACCAATTGTTTTCGGATAAGGGTTGTAGCGTGCCCCTGGTCACTGGTGAATGGTCACATCGTATGGGGGCTAGCAATTTAAATTACTGCCCGTTCCATTTTTTAACGCTACGATCTCAAGGTTACAGTCACATGACGACGGGGTTTTCCCTAAGGGGCTAGCCCCCAAACCTTTTATCCGCCACCAACGACGAGCTGACTCTTCGTTCGCAGCTGCACGACTCATTCCAATAACACCACAGACGGGTCGATCGGGTCCCTCTGCCCGAGTTGTCGGGTTGGGTGTTCAAATCCCTTAACCAACAAAAATTTTTCATATGCCATTCAACCTTTGAGCCTACGGCCACGTGGTAGCCTCTGAGCAGGCCACATGGCACCCTCTGATAGGCTCAGTAATTTCACATACGACCTTGGTTTTGAGAACCGTTCACGGTGCTAGAATCGCAGCGACGAGGCCTTTCCATTCGTTCAGATTGCAACCATTTTTGAGCACTTCCATTTTTTAGCATTTTCTTAACTTGGACATGATCTCCTGATCACACCTCCCCATTGGGAAGCTTTTGGACCCCAAAAGCCTTCAATTACCTGTTCAGAATATGAGGGTACATACCCCTCACCTTTTCCACCTCCATCCATTTTTCCTTACTCAGTTTGCTGCCTTTAACAATAATCCTAAGATAATTGACACTTACCCTCCTCGAAGTGTGTGTCCTTTTGTCAAGGATAGCATCCTCTTTTAGCTCATCCAAATATTCTAGTGATAAATCCTCTATGGATGGCAGTTGAATGTCACTTTCATGATCAACAATTATAGGAGGTTCATACAAACGTAAATTTTCCACATTCACAACAGAATACATTTGCATATATGAAGGAAAATCTAGTTGAAAATCATTATTTCCAACTTTTTTAAGAATACTGAATGGACCATAATGAATAGGCTTCAACTTTTTACACCTTCTCCTTGCATTATTTCCTTACTAATATGTAGCCATACCTCATCTCCTTCTTGAAACTTATGATCAATTCTATGTTTGTCATGCCTCTCCTTGTACTTGCCTTGACTTTTTTCAAGTTGTTCTTGAACCTGCTGATGTATGAGCTAAATTCTTTCAACGAACATGCGAGCTTTTTCAATGTCACTATGCCCATCAATGGCAACATCCTTCTCAAGAATGAAATCTAAAGGTGACTCAGGTAAATACCCAAAACAAGATTCAAAAGGTGAAGTACTTGTAGAATAGTACTTGGCTCGATTGTAAGCATGCTGAATGTCATGCAAGTGCTCATCCCAAAGCTTGGGATGCTTGTTGAAATAACCTCTCAAAAGATGTACAATTGTTCTATTCACTACCTCTATTTAGCCATCTGTTTGTGGATGGAAAGAAGTACTCTTCTTCAACTTGGTGTCCATCATCTTCCATAAATTGGACTAAAAATACCCAAAATATCTCGAATCCCTGTGACTAACAATAGAAGTAGGCAAGCCATAATGAACCCATACATGTTGAAAATATAAATCAGCAGTTTGTTCAGCAGTTATAGATTTCTTACATGGCATAAGAATACACATCTTGCTGAATCTATCAACTACTACATAAAAATAATCATGCTTCTTTCTAGACAATGGTAGACCTCCAACAAAATCCATAGAAACACGTTCCCATGGTCTAGAAGGTACCATAAATGGTGTATATAAAAGAAGCTTCCTGTTTCTAGGCTTGCTTGTAGCACATAATGAACAACCTCTAATGAAACGTGAAACACTATCTTCCATGTGAGGCCAATAACAACACCTCTGTAAATGTGCCACCATTTTTCTTACCCTGAAATTTCCGGCAATAAGAAAATAATGAGCTTCTCCGATGACACTTAGTCTCTCCCCCTGTGGTATACATAACTTGCCCATATGAAACAACAAATTATTTTGCAAGTGATAATCATTCTCCTCAACATGATTCCCTTCACTCAAGTTAGCATACACATCCTTAAAATCAACATCTGATGCATATTGTTCTATGTAACTCTCATGTACAATAGAATCATTCTTAAGTAAATTAGTAGCACTAATAATATGCCTTGAAAGCATATCAAAAAATTTATTGAAAATACCTTTCTTGTACCTTATTACCAAGTGAAATTTTTGTAGGAAACCCATCCATCTGAAATTTCGTGACTGCTGTAATTTACTTTGCGACTGCAAGTACTATAAAGGTTCATGGTCAGTATGAAAAACTGTTTCTTTGACCATCGAATAGTGTTTCCACTTTTTGACGCTTTGTACCAACTCATAAAACTCCTTATCATATGTAGGATAATTCACAGCAGCACCATTAAATGTCTCAGAATGAAATGTGATAGGCTTACCATGTTGTAAGAGAACTGCACCCATGGCGTAATCACTAGCATCAGTCTGAATCTCGAATGGTTGTGTCAAGTCTGGTAATGCAAAGACTGGAGCTGAACTTATCTTCTCTTTCAAAGACTCGAAAGCTTTTTTTTTCTTGCCTCCCCATTGGAAAGCACGCTTCACACTTGTCACTGCATGCATAGGAGTTTCTATGACAGAGAAGTTAGGAATAAACTTTCTCCAATACTGAGCTGCACCCAAAAAACTTCTTACCTCTGTAATGGATTGGGAGTAGGCCAATTCACAATGGCTTATACTTTAGAAGGATCAATTCTCAAAGCACCTCCTCCTACTATGTGTCCCAAATAAACCAAAGAATTATTTCCAAATTCACACTTCGACATTTTAAGAAATAACTGATTTTTCTTCAAAACATTAAGTACTTTATTAACATGCATGACATGCTCTTCTCTAGTCTTGCTGAAAATTAATATGTCATCTAAGTAGACAGTAATGAAATCATCAAGAAAAGGACGTAAGACATCATCCATTACTCGCATGAAAGTTACAGGTGCATTGCATAAACCAAACGGCATAACAAGCCACTCAAAGAGTCCCTGTTTGGTTTTAAATTTTGTCTTCCAAATGTCACTTTCTGCAATTCTAACTTTATGATAACCACTACGTAAGTCTAACTTAGTGAAAAATTTAGCATCTTTCAGCTAATCTAACAAATCATCTATCCTTGGGAGTGGGTAACGATTATTTACCGTTATTTTATTCAATGCCCTGAAGTCCACACACATGCGCCAAGTTCCATCTTTCTTTGGAATGAACACTATCGGTGACCAACATGGTGAAGTGCTTGGTCTTATGAAACCGTTGTCCAACAAGTCCTTAATTTGCCTCTTTATTTCAGAATTCTCCATGATAGACATGTGGTACATGCCTATGTTAGGAAGAGGACAATATTGTTGCAGCTGTATTTCATGTTGAATCTCCCTTTTAGGAGGAAAACCTGTTGGTTCCTGAAACATCTCATGATTTGCATCAACTACATAATATAAATCTGATTTTAACTTGGAATCACAATTTTCAAATGACTCAGGATTCACATCAACCTTAGGCTGAACCATAAGAAGTGCAAAACTCTTACTAGAATTTAGTAGCCTTTTTACCTGTCCCACATTTACCATCGCTATATTTGTCTTTTTTCAATGTGCTCTAACAATAAACTCCTTGCCATCTTTAAAAACATGATACTTATTTTCATGGCACTTTCCTATCAAATAAGTAAGGACTTCCCAAAACAATTCCTGATATATCAAGCGGCACTACATCAAATTCAAATGTGTCAATAAAGTGTGCAGTAATTGCAAAACGCAATATGCACTTCCTTGAGACTAGTAAATTTTCATCCTTGCATATCCATCCAAGTGGATATGGATTTGGATGTGGAATGGTCTCAAGTTTTAGTTGTTTGACCAAGACTTATGATATGAGATTTTCTTGTGACCGACTGCCAAACAATGTGTCAATTTTTGTATGTTTTGAGATTACCCTCACATGGAACAATTCAATTATTTCTTCCTCATTTGGAGATTGTACATGGCAGTTTGAAGTACTAGTGTGTGTCTTAGTTTTAGTTTATCTACCCTTCATACTCTTCAAACCCATGGCTGTAATTTTGGTTTTGTCACCTGAATCATCTCCTAAGTCTTGTCGTGTAGTTGTACTAGCTGCAGTTTTCTTCTGTAGAAATTATATAACTTATGTGTAATATATCCAAGATTCTCCTGATCACACACCATTTTAACTTCATGCATAATACAGAATCTATTCCATCATTGATCATCACATGCGGAAATTAAATCAATTGTAGTGCACATAGTAAACCATAAAAAATCACACACATTAAAATAGTTGTTTAATGGGAAAGCATGAAGCTAAAAACCCCAACTATCTATATATAATATATGTCATAGATCATGTAACAATCCTCATACAAAGCTGATCATATTGAGCTCTCAGTACAATACAATCGCTACACACTAATCAGGCCCGATCTTTCAAATCCATGCACTGATCTCTGCCACCTGCTAGCCTGCCTCTACTGCGCAATCCCTGCTGAAGAATGGATCTGAATGAACTCAAATTCACCAAGCTTTCATTGCGCAATCCTCATTGGCATCTCCACTGAGTTTTGCATGCAATCAATGCATCACTATAGTCACAACTCATAGTCACATTTTCTCTTTCACTTATCTCTCCACTAAAACTGCCATGCACTATAGTTAACTGATGTATTCTTCAGTTGATTAATGAGTTATTATTTAGTGAATTAATTAACTAATTAATTCACACCACTCTCACTAGTGTATCAACCAGTTAGACTAGATACAACTAGTCTAACTGAGTCAACTGAAGCAACCAAATACAACTCCACCAACTACTCTCTATAACTCCACCAAGTATCACATGAGTTCTAACTGAAGTACTCCATGCAATAGTTCCAAAGAAAAACCCACAGAATAGAGTTTGATTTCCGTTTCACTGCCAGGCTCAGTGCTACATCCGTGCACTTAACCGAAGGGATCAAGAGAATAAGATAATTTTTAGAGTCCAAATATTATTAAGAGCTAATAATATTTCGACATACTTATTTTTAGACTAGAAATCTAAAAATAGATTCCACCCAATATGTCTAAAAATAGAAGTCCATATATTTTCCAACTTGACTAACCATCCACAAATAGCATCCCGCAACTCATAGAATATGATCGACATGTCTAAAAATAGACTTTGCGCCAAAAATAGCATGCGGGCCCACTTAGTGAAGGTGACTCTTTTCACTAAGCTCATCATCTTGTTGAATATTAACACTCCCTCTCAACAATATAGGGATTATCTACCACCCCGATCCTGTCTCTATGGTATTCGAATTTTCTCCTGGTAAGCGCCTTCATCTGAATATCTACATCCTAATCCTCCGTAGGAATGTAAGAAAGTAACATGATCTTCCACTGCACACAATCTCTGATATGATGATACCAGATGTCAATATGTTTAGATCTATCATGAAATACTAGATTAACTGAGAGTTTAATGCAACTCTAATTATCAAAATATATCATAGTAGGATCTAAGTGTGAACCGAACAACCCGACCAGGATCTTCCTCATTCATATAGCCTTGCATGCAGCCAAACTTGCTGCCATGTACTTGCCCTCCGCTGAACTGAGTGCCATGGATCTCTGTTTCCTGCTATACCAAGAAACTGTTGTAGACCCGATACTAAAAATCCCTCCAGATGTGCTATTTCTGTCTATTGGGCTCCCTACCCAATCTGCATCTGTGAAGCCATGCAGCTTCAACTCATCCGACTATCTGTACCACAATCCGTATCCTGATGTGTCCCTGAGATACCTCAAGACATGCTTGCTTTCCTTCCAAAAGAGCTTGGTAGGCTTAACCATAGCTTGTGAAAGATGGTTAACAACGTAGCATATGTCCGGTCGTTTATTGACTAGATACATGAGCGAACCAACCAACTGTCAATAAACAGTGGCATCTACCACCTCTGCCGATGTAGCATCCTCTTACCTCCAACCACCAGGAAGAGGAGTGTCGATAGGCTTACAGCCTTGCATGTGAAACTTCTTCAGTATCTCCCGGGCATACTTTCCTTGAGACACAAATGGTCCACCCTTCCGCTGCCAAATTTTAAATCCCAGGAAATAATGAAGGAGGCTCAAGTCCTTCATCTCAAACTCCTTTGCAAGATCTGCCTTGCATGAGTGTATCAACATTTCATCACCTGTTAGTATCAAATCATCTACATAAAGTACAATGATCAGCAACTTACCCTCCACCACAATCTGGTATAGGTTCGGATCCACCTCACTCTTGGTGAAACCAAGTTCGGTGAAATAACTGTCTATCTGTGTGTACCAAGCACGAGGTGCTTGTTTCACCCCATACAACACTCTTTTGAGCTTGCACACATGCGACTCACTGTTGAAGATTTCGATTCCTTCAAGCTGCTCAATGTACACCTCCTCCTCAATGACTCCGTTGAGGAACACAGTCTTCACAGCCATCTAATGAATGTGCCAACCCATCTGTGCTGAGAAAGCAAGGATGGTCTGTATGGAAGAATACCTTGTGATAGGTGCAAAGGTTTCTTCATAGTCGATCCCCTCGATCTGTGAGAAGCCTCGAGCAACAAATCTTGCCTTGTAATTCTCGACGCTCCCGTCAGCAGCTTGCTTCACTTTGTAGATTCATCTCGAACCTACCATTGATTTCCCTTCCGGCCTTGGGACAATCTCCCATGCACTATTTCTGACAATCGAATCATACTCTTCCACCATGGCATCTACCCATGCGAGATCCTCAAAAGCTTCCTCAAAAGATGATGGTTCTGTCACGATACACTTGCTCATCAGAGCCATGTATCCAGTAAATCGGTCAGGTGACTGTCTTTGTCTGCGCTGTGATGTAGGTGCTCCTACATTTTGTGCTGCATCAGGATTCAGTCGCTCAGCTTCTGTAGTGCACTTCCACCCTCTGATGTTTGGCGCTGCATGAGTGGTTTCTTCCACTCCATGAACCTTCTCTTATGGCTGATCCACATCCAGAGGCTCATATTTAGGAACAAGTAGCTCCTCATCTGCATGCAAGTGCAGCTCCCTCTCAAGTGACAACTTCATGGATTTCTCCTCATGAAATTTGATATCCCGTCGCACAACAGTCATCTGACTGTCCGGAAAATACACATGATAATTGTGGGGTGTCTGTGTACCCCACAAATATCCCAACCTCTGTGGTCGGCTTCAGCTTCTTCCTGGTATCCTTCTTCACATAAATGTAAACAGGTGAGCCAAAAATCTTCAAATGAGAAATATCAGGCTTCTTACCAAAAAATGCCTCTTCAGGTGTACTCATGCCAAGTACTCTATGAGGACAATAGCTTTTCACATAAACCGCAGTGTTGCATGCTTCAGCCCACAAGTGTATGGGAAGGCCCTGATCATGCAACATCGCCCGTGCAACACCCATGATTGTTTTGTTATTTCTCTCCGCGACCCCATTCTGTTGTGGGTTATGAGGCGCTATGAGCTCTCTTTGAATTCCTTCTGCTCTGCAAAATTCTTTGAATTCACCAGAGATGAATTCACCACCATTATTGCTCCTTATAGCTTTCACCTGCTTCCCCGACTCTTTCTCAACCAGCGCCTTGAACTCACAGAACTTTGAGTATGTCTCGCTCTTCTTCTGCATAAAGAAGATCCAGCACTTACGAGAAAATTCATCAACAAATATCACATAATACCTGTGCTTTGCTGTCGAAGCTACTGAGAAAGGTCCACACACGTCTATGTGAATTCTCTCAAGGATCGTTGTGGCGCGACTATCCTTCTCATTAAAAGTGGTCTTCATAGATTTTCCCAAAGTACATCCCTTGCACTGATCTGACTACGCAAGTGTACCCTTGGGAAGCCTAGTGGAAATCTGCTGCAAAATTTTTAAAGCGCCATGGTGAAGATGGCCCAATCTCCTGTGCCAAAATTCGCCCTCATCCCGGCTCACCACTCCTTCTACTTTGCCTGCCATTGCTACTCATCCATCTACCTGCAATTGATAAAGGTTCTTAACTCGAACCCCTATCCTGCGGGTTTCACCAGTTGTTTTACTGCGTAGGAAAGCCTTTCCCTCGCTAAAAACAACATCATAGCCCTTGTCTTCCAACATCGCCACAGAGATCAGATTCTTCTTCAATACTATAACATGCATGACATCCTCCAATATGAAAGGTTTACCAGAATCCCTCTCAAAGGAAATGGTCCCGATACCAGTTGCACTATATCTACCATCATCGCCCATCTCAATGTGCACTCCAAGATCCTTCTCATCCAGATCACTAAACAAATCTTTGTCTCCGGTCATATGGAAAGACGCACCACTGTCAAGAAACCACACTAATCCCATCACACTTGAAACCAAGCATGCGATCAGCGAAAAATCCAGCTCAAACTGTGAGGTTAAGGCCTCTCCAGCTGCAGATCCAGCAACCTGCTTATTTTTCTTCTTCTATGGATAATTAGTGGCGTAATGTCCGTGTTGGTGATAGTGAAAACACTTCACCTTGGACAAGTCCTACTTCTTTCCTTTCGCATCGGATTGAGAAGGATTTTTCTTTCCCTTCCCTTTTCTTGCTTTGGCAGCCAAAGCATAGTTTTCTTCATCTTCTTTCTTAGATGAAGATCCATCCTTGGTACCCTGCATTATCTCCTCCTGCACAAGATCTGACCAAAGTCTCTCCCATCTTGGCAGTTTCTCCCAACCATTGACAGAATCCTCGTAGTTATGCCAACTCTTCGGAAGCCCAAGGAGAGCCAAGCTCACCAAGTCTTCCTCATCTATAGTAACCCCCACACTTCCTAGCTCATCCTTGCACTGGACAAACTTCGTGAGGTATTTTGGTATACTGTCGCCTTTCTCCATTTTTATTTTTCTGAGCTTGTCTTTAAGCGCCAACTTCCTCTGGTTGCTTCTGCTTTGGATCAAGTTTGTCAAATATTTCCACATTAAAAATGGAATAGATTTACCATGAAGGCTGGACACTATGTGATCCTTCACACCTTCCAACAGAATCCTTCGATACTTTGCTATCTTCTTTTGCCATGCGTCAAGTGCGGCTGCATCGCTAGAAGAAGGTTTTGGAATTTCAGCATCTATGAACTCCTTCAACCCATTATCATCCAGCACCGCCTCCATCCTATCCTTCCATGCAATATAATTCGAGCTGCCATCAAGGGAATACTCCAATCGCAATCCGTTGAAAGACATTTCAATGAATGCTCAACTTCGACACCAAGAAAACACTAGCAAATTTGAATTCCACCAGCACAGAACTCAACCGCTTCAATAATTGAAATATGCTCTGATCAATATCGCTCTGATACCATGTATAAATTATATAACTTATGTGTTATATATCTAAGATTCTCCTAATCACACACTATTTTAACGTCATGCACAATATAGAATCTATTCCACCATTAATCATCACATGTGGAAATTAAATCAATTGCAATGCACACATGAAACCATAAAAAATCACACACATTAACACAGTTGTTTAACGGGAAAGCCTAAAGCTAAAAACCCCAACTATATGTATATAATATATTTCATAGAGATCATGTAACAATCCTCATACAAAGCTGATCATATCAAGCTCTCAGTACAATACAATCTCTACACACTAATCAGGCCCGATATTGCAAATCCATGCACCAATATCTGCCACCTGCTAGCCTACCTCTACTGCGCAATCCCTGCTGAAGAATGGATCTGAATCAACTCAAATTCACCAAGCTTGCACTGCGCAATCCTCATTGGCATCTCCACTTAGTGTTGGATGCAATCAATGCATCACTATAGTCACAACTGATAGTCACACTTTCTCTTTCACCTATCTCTCCATTGGTCTCCACTAAAATTGCCATGCACTATAGTTAACTGATGTATTCTTCAGTTGATTAATGAGTTATTATTTAGTGAACTAATTAACTAATTAATTCACACCACTCTCACTAGTGTATCAATCAGTTAGACTACATACAACTAGCTCAACTGAGTCTAACTGAGTTAAACTAAATACAACTCCACCAACTACTTCTATAACTCCACCAAACTCTGTCACATGAGTTCTAATTGAATTCTTCCATGCAATAGCTCCAGTAAACCCTCAAGAATAGTGTAATTTCCTCTATCAGCTGTTGTGCCACATCTGTGCACTTAACTGAAGTGCTCCAAGAGAATAAGATAATGTTTAGAGTCCAAATATTATTAAGAGCTAATAATATTTGACATATCTATTTTTAGACTGGCAATCTAAAAGTAGATTCTGCCCAATATGTCTAAAAATATAAGTCCATCTATTTTTCCAACTTTACCAACCATCCACAAATAGCATCCTCCAACTCATAGAATATGATCGGCATGTCTAAAAATAGACATAGTCTAAAAATAAACATAGTCTAAAAATAGACTTTGTACCAAAAATAGCCTGTGGGCCCACTTAGTGAAGGCGACTCTTTTCACTAAGCTCATCATCTTGTTGAATCTCAACATCTTCTTTCCTTTGTTTTTTTTAAACTGAGTTCTTTTTTCAGGATGAAGTTTCCAATAGTTTTTTTCTTCATGGCCTTCTCTTGAACAATGTTTACATATCACTTTCTCACCCTCTTTTTTGACAGATGCATTATTTTTGCCTTTTACCTTAGAGGTTTTATCTTTGTTTTTCCCTTTAAAAGGCGTTTTTCTACCCTCATCAAAAGTATGTTTCCCTCTAGCCTCTAAATGTGTGGCTTGTACACAAACCTCGTCTAGACTAGTAGGATTGAACATAAGGATAGTATGTCTAAGGTAGTTGTGCAAACCACCTATATATTTCAGCAAAGTGTCTTGACTTTGTAATTCTACCCCTAATAAGAGTTCTCTTCTCCTAAACTCTTGGGTGTAGTCTTGTACATTTTTTCCTTAAGTTGTCTGAAGTTTTACCAATTCATGATAGCCTTTTGTAAATGAGCTAATGGATAAAATTGATTTTTAATTACAGTAATAAATTCAGCCCATGATAAAGTGATCTTACCATTTTTTTTAATTTCATCCTTTGTCTTAGCTTCCCACCATACCAATGCTACTCCATCCATTCTCAAAGAGGCTAACTGAATCTTGGTGTCGTCATCATGAAGGTTTTGTATCCTCAAGTAAACCTCCAGCTGCCTTATCCAATTGTCAAGTTTCTCTGCATTGACTTCTCCATTAAACATAGGAAACTCAAATTTAACATTGAGCTTTAAAAATGGACTTTTACCAGTGGTTTTAGACTTGTGAGATTGATTCACCGAAGTAGAGGATGACGATGTAGAGGAAGAGGATGAAGATGGGGATGGTGGATCACCATTTGCTCCATGTCATTTCTTTGAATTGTCATCACTTTTCTTTCCTCCTAAAAAACCCTCTCCTTCTTTCTGATTTTTAGACCCTTCTCCTATAAGCCTGTCATTCCTTTCTTGGTAGAGTATCCTCACCATCTCCGTCATGTCTAAGAAATCCTTTCAGAACACCCGTTCTTCTTCTTTGGGATCAATGTCTTCAGGAACTTCTCCTTCTCTTGAAGACATGCTTGAGGCTTCTTCTGTGGCTCTTGGAGGTGAATTATAAGGTGGATTTAATGGCTCTTTGGCCCTCCTTGGTTGAGGATTACTTTTTTCTCTAACCAATTCTCCTTCCCCTCTCTTGAGCTTAAGCCTAGTAAGCATCAAAACTTACAAACAATCAACTATATCTTTGCACAAGAACAACTGTTGAGTAAAAGTCTAGCTCTGACTAAAAATATAACTATTTGTAATTCTATACAAAGTATCCATTTCCATATAATTTAGTGTGAAAATTGTTCTCCATGACTTGTAGGTTAAACAAAGTAGTTTTGGTAATGTTTCTAAGTTTTATGTGTGAGGATTTTTTAATTAAATTTACTGTTTAACATATCACAGCATAAACACATAGCAAGTAAAATTCACCATAACATAACACAGCAAAATGTTGAGGCAGTTCACCCCTCCTGGGCTACATCTGGTGGTCCAAGGCTCCCCAATGGCATGTCATTTCTCTATTAATTTTCTCAAAATGGTTGCACAGTGAAAATATTCCTAAACATGCAAAACCGACTATAAATTTGACTTCAGAAGATAGAAAATAGCTATAAATGTCTTTTGTTTCACCTTAAACAGTGAAATACAACCCAAAACAATGCCTCCTCCATGATGGCCCTGATGGCTCCTTCCTCTTCCTTGTAGAAAAATATACTATAGATCACCTTATTTTTCTCCGAAACCTATTCCAAACTCTCCAAAAGGTCTAAGAGACTCAAAATTGACTAAAATTTCATCTTTTTTGGTCGAAAATTGAGAGAGTTATGAATTCTGCAAAAATAATGCCCAATGTCCCCCAAAAACCCCACTAAAAATGGGAGAACTCTAGTTAACGCTCCAAAATAGGCGGACAGATCAAAATTAGTGGAAACTGTGCTAGATTGGCTGAGGAATTTAATGTTGGTGGGTAGATTTTTTAGCGTGTTCACATGCGCAATTTCCGTTAACCGCCAACTGTTTTCAGATAAGGGTTATAGCGCGCCCCTGGTAACTAGCGAATGGTCACATTGTATGGGGGCTAGTCCTTTAAATTACCACCCATTCCATTTTTTAACGTCATGGTCTCAAGGTGCCAGTCACATGATGATGGGGCTGGCCTTGAGGGGCTAGCCCCCCAACCTTTTCTCCGCCACCAACGACGAGCCGACTCTTTTTCACAGCTGCACGACTCATTCCAAGAATGCCACAGATGGGCCGGTCGGGTCCCTCTGCCCGAGTTGTTAGGTCGGGCGTTCAAATCCCTTATATGAAAATTTATTTCATATGCCATTCAACCTTTGAGCCTGGGGCCACGTGGCAGCCTCCGAGCAGGCCATGTGGCACCCTCTGATAGGCTTGGTAACTTTCACATATGACCTCGGTTTTGAGAACCGTTCGCGATGCTAGAATCGGAGCGACGAGGCCTTTCTAGTCGTTCAAATTTCAACCATTTCTGAGCACTTCCATTTTTTAGCATTTTCTTAACTTGGACATGATCTCTTGATCAATGATTAAAGAATCTGCTCCAAGCTTTGAAATTGAATTTTTCTATGAGACCAACAAGGGACATAATAGACATGTCACAATATTACACATAGGTTATTGCTCCATGTGGTATGCATTCATCTTGATTCAAGCCTATTATGCTTCAACTTCTATTGAATGTTAAAATCTCTAATGCAAAAGGAACAACCCCATAAGGAGCTATTATGGAAATCATCATTATCACTTAAGAAACATACCTTCACTCACCAACTTTTTTATGTCTCAATTATCTATTTTGTGCTTATGGTTTTGATTTTAAAGTGAAAATATTTTTTTTCAAAAATATATGATATTGTAATAATAAATGTTATAATCATAATTATATAAATAATCGAAAGAGGTTAGATAAGTGATTCATCATTTAAGGATATCACATGGAGAATCATTACATCACAATGGATCATAATTGTACTAACTTTTAATGTTCCTATGTCTCAATTATCTAATTGATGTTTATGATTTTGATGTGAAAGTGGAAAAATTTATTTTAAAAAATATATGATATTGTAATAAGAAGTGTTATAATCATAATTATATAAATAATATAAGTAGGTTAGAAAAGTAATTCATCATTTAAGGACATCACAGGCAGAATCATTACATCATAATGGGTCATAAGTGTATTGATTTTTAATGTAGCTCTTAGTTGAGGAGATGAGTAGCTCAACTTTTTTGGGGTTTAAATTTAATGAATTTATTATATTAAGCTTCTTGAATTTGATTATGAATCTTTTAGATGCAGGCAACAAACTTTATTACATATGAATGTTTCTAATTGAATATATATAATGATTGAATCATAGTGCAATTTGATACCTTAATTGATTAATCAACATTTGAACGGAAGGAAATACTTGCCTTTGTTTAGGTTAAGCTAATTCCATAACAATTTCCAAATGTATTTGACAAATTCATTGTTTTGGTTATAGATTTTTGGAAGAACAAATATTACTAATGAGTTTTGGGTTGTTTATATCATTAATTGAATGGACTTTGGTATCTAACTCTAGGCTCATAGTCCTCTCTACAATTCAAATACCAAATGTGTTGATCATCATTATTCTAGTTTACCATACTTGTAGTAGAGTATGGTAATTTGAGATTTTCAACATCCATGAGTTCAGAAGATTCATAAGTTGGCTTCAACTTGATCTTCTTATAATTTATCCAAAAGCATTTGATGCAGGTCACTATGATCCGGTCCACATATTGATTAAAAAAAAAATGATACAAATGTTTTATAGAGTTTGAATTGGAGGAACAATGTAAATGGATTTAAATGAAAACCAATAGAGTTATACCAATTGCAAGAAATCTTGAATCCCAAATAAATTTGGCATATACAAATATGGTATGGATAAATTCCAATCATTCAAGTAGGTTAATACTTCAAAAATAAGTGTTTCCAGTGCAAATACCTATGTATGTATAACCAAAATACCTGTTGACCACGTCAGCCTCATATAAAATTTCGTCAAACAATCTGGCTTAAACCTTTTAAAACCCCTTTGTTCGGCCTAAAAAAAAAAAATTGTATTTCCGCCTATTGTTCCCCTCGTCTAAACTCAAATTACATTATAAAAGGCCGAAAAATCACATTTGAAAATATATAAAGCCTAGCCCTTTCAGCCCTAGACCCTCTATCTTTTTCCCCACACGACCGGAAGTCAAAACTAGGAGCTAATCCAATAGGCACTTATCTCAAATGTATATCGGAAGCAGTATTAACCGTTGATCTATGCAAATCCAACGGCCTATACAATCCCATCGCACACGCGGTCCTCACTCCGATTGCCCATCTGATCATATTCCAACCGTCCGATCATCCTGCTAAATCAACGGTTCGCATTTTATCTGTCCCGGTGATCCCCGCCCCGTGTTTACTGTTCCAAAACTACCCGGTTTTTATCGCACCGCCTTTCGGAGGCGGGCAATATTTTTCAATTCGGAGCGATTCCATACATCGCTCGCCGCATCTCCCCATGTATGATTCCAAAACCACCCTCCATCGCACGTTATTTTTCGGCAAAAGATACAGAGCGATATGCATTATAGCCATCCGATCTGGGGGTCTACATCCAACGGTTGTCGCTCCTCGGAGCCGCGTAGAAGTTAACCTAGGGAAACCGTACCCATGGCCCACGATCCATTGCCCTCCGATGCATTCCCAGCCGTCGATATCATCTTGAGATCAAACGGTCCAGATCATTTGCATGCTCCGTCGTTGACTTGGTCTTCCTCCATGTCACCCATTCCACGTGTGTGTCACATATTTCCTCCTCCCGTTATATATTTCAGCCACAAGTCAAATTTTCATTGTTTTACGATAAAAACCTCCGCCCAGCCCATCTGCCACTGTTCCACTGCATTTTTCATCGCCACCCCACATACTTCCACCATTTCATCATGTCGCGTCTCTACACAGTCATCCCCACTGCATCGCCATCCCCATGCATCTGTTTTCTTGACGAGTTTGCGGGTTTTGCAGGTTTACAACAGAAGAAAACTATCATGTTTCACAGTCTCTATTACTATGATAGAGGACACCTCAAAGGACCACTTTTCAGAGCTGAATTATGGAGAGAGGCCTGGGAAGGAAAATCGATAAGACTTCCATTAAAGAAGTAGGGTTGAAATCTATCAAACTCTGCAGGGACATTCAAGGCACCGATTTCGCAGATGAAGGTATTAATGTGGCGGCAAAGAGTATCAGTGAGAGATCAGAGGAATTTAACATTCATCATTAAATATTTCAAGCTGTAATTCAGGTTTTTAAAGGCAGAGGGTACCATTCGCAGAAACCATACTTTAAAGCTTTCTTTTCAGCACCATTTTTCTTCAGGAAAGGACGGAATGTCTATGTGGTTCTATTCCTTTGCCATGTTCCTGAAGAGTTTTCTACCCAGAGTATTTATTTTTGTGAGCATGTAGCAAGGTACAAACAGCATTACAAAGTCATCAAGCAGTATGGGCATGCACGTTTCCTCCATTTTGTTTTAATTAGAAAAATTAAATGTTCATCACCTACTCCCTTTCGTAGCTTTATTGTTCTCCTATAAAGCTCCCAAAGAAAAGATAATTTATGGTTCCATATTTTATCAGAAAATTATGCAGTGAAAGGATTTTTGTATACATTTTGTAAAACTCTTGTATGAAGGCTCAGAGCCCATAGGGTCTCAGTGAGGAGGAGCTCCATCTGTTAAAGAGGATTCTGGTCTTTGGTATTTCACAGTCTGTAACTTTCTCTTATGTGTTATTTAAATAGATCACTTTGTTTCATCCATCTTTCCTGTATCATGTTTTGGAATGCGAGTGGCTCACTGATCTATGGTATGGATTTATCCTAGTTGATACCCATGCTCCGATTAGTAAAGTGCTTTAAATATGGCTCATGCATGATATTCTGTTCCAATATTCATCTAAACCGTATTTCTACTATATTAGTTGCTTTGGGAGGGTGTTTTAAAAACGCTATTGTCATGTATGGATTCTTAGATTGGTAAGTGTATGCATGGCAGTATTGTGTATCTGGATATCATCTCAATGTTAACTAGTATCTTCTCAATATTTCATTCACTACATACACCTTCTGATAACTTATTCTTGTGAGGTATTTATGAATCGGCCCTCTTTGCAATAAACTGTCTCTGAATTGTCCGTTGCTTTTATATTAGATTTATGCACTTTGCCGCTGCAATATCCCTTCCTCTGTGTCAGTTTCTGAAGGTCTTAGTTCCATTCAGATTAACTTTCCTTGTTTTACAAGAGATAGCATGAGAGCTTGTTATTGATAACTCCATCTGTTATACTATATGCTCCTTGCTATATAAGATGTCCTAGGCACTGGTATATCACAACTCTAGGCTGTCTCTAGGAATGACCACATCTTTTTGGCGTCGTTGCCGGGGAACAAAGTTGAGAAAATTTAAATCCCTGGGCCTTGACAAAATCTAATTCACTCTTCAATTAGGTGAGTATGGAGAGTTTAGAGTTGTAGATCCCTCACCTTGGTGACTCCACATTTTTTTATTTGATAAATCTGTTTGCAGTCCTGGCTCCTCGTAAGCCACACCTGAGGTCAGATACGTCTAAGCCAAAGACACCTTCAGTGTCTGACCCTGAAAAGATCATACATAGAAGAAATTGGAGGGAAAGAAAATCAGTCCACTCTGAAATCCCTGAATTATCTCTAGAAGACTTTCCATCCTCTTCTTCTCAAGAAGCTCAAGTGCCAGATCCCGAATCCGTTGTGGAGATACCTATTATTACTATTCAGATAGTCCACCCTGAGGAGGTGTCAAAAACAAAGATAGTTTTCACCCTACTCCTGAGGTTGAAGAGGTGAAAGAAGTCACTGAAGTATCTGCTATTAACAGACCATTATTCCCTTCAACACCTCAGCCTATTGTTTAGTATATTCCCATTATTATTCATACTCCACTTCCACCTCCTCCTCTTACTCATCAAACTATTGCACTACCTCCACCCCCTCCAATGGAAAATGTTCCAGGCTTATTGCTAAATAAATATGCTCCTCTGGCATTACCCCAAGTATTGAATGATTTGCCACAAGATTATTTAAAGATTCTACCCTGATTCAACGGGGAAAATGAGATTGATGCTCAAAAACACCTTGAGGTCTTCTGTGATTTTGCAGAGAATTTTAATGTGGAACATTTAGATGTAGTGTTAAGGATGTTTGTCCAATCTCTAGATGGTGAAGCTCGAAAATGGTTTAAGACATTGGCAGGTCGTTCTATTACCACTTCGGAAATAATGGAAGATACTTTCCTCAGAAAATGGGGAGAGAAGAAGGACCATGGACATTGTCTTACCGATTTCAATACCCTCAAGAAGAGACATAATGAAGGGGTGTCAGAATTTATCAAGAGATTTAATAAATTGTATTTGAATCTTCCTGCTGAGATGAAACCTCATCAAAATGCGGCTAAAGTTGTTTTTGTAGCAGCTTTTTATTCAGAATTTGGTTTCTCTCTCAGAGAAAGAAAGCCTGCTACTCTGGATGATGCTCAGTCAGATGCACTAGAGTTGGAAGCAAACTTTGCCTCCACCGGTAAATCAAAAGGAAGATCTGAACAAGATACCAGAAGAAGGGGCAAAGAGGAGGTGTCCACCTATTATCAAGACAAAGATTCAGCTAATGACAGAATTGAAGAAATGAGCAAAATGATTAAGAACCTTTCTGGTAAACTGGTCAAGCTTGAATTGGAGACCAAGAATTCAGCCCCCAAGAACTTCCACAATGCTCAAAATAGAGGTTACAATCCTCAGTATAGGAAACCACCCCTGCAAATATTACCAAGGGAAGCAAAGGAGCAACAAGATCAGGTACCACACCCATTATACCTAGAAGGTCCAGTAGATGATTCTACTGAAGACACTGCCTATGGACTGGAGGATGCAAATCTTGCCTTTTCAAATAGTGATGGAGAATAATGTCCTTTACAAGGAAATGAAGGAGCTGAGTGCCCATTACAAGAAGAAGAAAAGACCAGAGGCACAGAAGAAGCAGAAATTGATCATTATTGTAAAAAATTTGTTGATTTCATGCAAGCACAATTCAATAGAAGATATGATCTCAGATCTTCTAGGAAGAGGACTCGTACTCAAGATCAAGAAGAGGAGTCTCCCCAGAAGGAATCACCTACTCAGAAGGAGTCTACAACGCAGAAAGTCTCAGACAAAGGTAAGGGCCCTCTAAACAAACCTTTGCAGTCTAATGATAACATTCCTTCCTCCTCAAAAGTATTCATTCATCCTAATACCAAGTCTATGTCAAAAGAAGTTAAACCCTCAGCTGAAAATAAAGAGCCAAAAGAAGTTGTAGTAGAGAAATCTTCCCTTTTTTTCAGCCTGCAAAAGGAACTTGAGAAAGTCAAAATCCCAGTCCCCTTGACTAAACTATTAAAGCATCCTGCCTATCAATCCCAAGTCACCTCATTCATGCTCCCTCCAGAAGCAATACTTATTCCAGATAGTCTCAACCTTCAAGAGGAAAGACCCATGGTTGTCTTTGGTCCACATGTTGAGGAACTATATGCTTCTGCCCCTCCCTTTTATGTGTCTCTCGTGATTCATGACCTGCTATTACATAATTGTATGCTAGATTCTGGAGCTTCTCATAATCTATTGCCTTTTTCAGTCATGGAAAAACTAGGGGTACAAATTACCCATCCATACAAAGACCTCTATTCATTTGATTCCAAAAGAGTTAAATGCTTGGGGATGATCAAGGATTTGGTGGTCAATTTGGCCCAAATCCCAGCAAAAAGTGTGGTAATGGACATAGTGGTGGCTGACATCCTAGCTCGCTTTGGCATGTTACTGTCAAGGTCTTGGGGAACAAAAATTGGTGGGTCAATCAAGTTGGATTTAACATATGCTACAATCCCAGTTTTTGGTGCCCAGGAGAGGAGATTGTACAGGTAGAATAGATTTGTCAAGATGGTGACTAAGGCTGACAACTCTGTAAATTCACCAGTCTACAGTAAAGAAGGATATTTCTCATGCTTGATGCTGGAAGAAGATCAAGATTTTTCTCATGAACCATCCTTCTGCCAGATCAAGATTGAGCAGCCCTTAGAGAGCCATGAAGCAAGAATCTGGACACTCCATTTTGATGGAGAAAATTCAAGAGAAGGTAATGGAGCTGGAATATTGTTGATTTCTCCTACAGGAAAATGGGTTCCATTGTCTTTCAAGCTATAATATGAAGCTACTAATAATGTGGCTGAATATGAAGCACTTCTGTTAGGATTGCAGACAGCCAAGAACATGAACATACAAAGTTTAAAAGTTCTGGGAGATTCAGAACTTGTGGTTAGACAAGTCAGGAATCAGTGTCAGACCAAACATCCTCGGCTGAGAGCTTATAGGAATGAAGTTTGGGACATGATTGAAAATTTCTTCTTGGCATTTGATATCCAGTTCATGCCCCGAGAACATAATAGGATGGATGATTACCTTGCTGTGGCGGCTAGTACATTTCGACCACAACAGAACCCTCTTTTAAGATATGAAGTTGAGGTACGTTATCGGCCGTCAATCATAGATAACATCAAACACTGGCAGGTATTTGAAGATGAAAAACAGATGAAGAGATTCTTGGAAACAGTAGGGGAATTCTCCAATATGGAGATTGATGCTGATGAAGAGGTTGAGTCTGAAGATACTTCAGAAAGAAATTGGGAGAAGAAAGTGGCAGGAAATAAAGTGTTGCATTTAAAGGGAAACATCATACCTAGAGGGCTGGTGCCTCTAGAAGTATTATTTGACAAGAATGATGTCCCACTGCAGCCAAGAAAAGTGGTATAAGAAAATCAGGTAGAAGACCTAAATATGGGTACTGAGGCTGACCTCAAAGTTGTAAAATTGTCCAAGAAGATCCCAGGAGAATATAAAAGGCTATATCAGAAATTGTTCCAATCTTACAAAGATGTGTTTGCATGGTTCTATCAGGACTTGAAAACTTTTGATATCAATATAATGCAGCACAAAATCCCACTAAAGGGAGATGCAAAACCCCATAAGAAGAAGCTCAGACAGATTAATCCCTTGCTGCTCCCTTCCATTGAGAAGGAAATTAAGAACCTGTTAAAGGCCAAAATAATTGTACCTTTGAGGTACTCTGAATGGGTGGAAAACCTAGTCCCTGTTCGAAAGAAGAATGGGGAAATAAGGCTGTGTGCGGATTTCAGAAATTTAAACAGAGCATCCTTAAAAGATAATTATCCACTGCCTAAGATGGATCACATCTTGCAAAAGGTGGTTGGAGCTTCTAGGATGTCAATGATGGATGGATTCTCTGGTTATAACCAGGTGGCTGTACTTCCAGAAGATCAAAATAAGACTGCTTTCACCACACCATGGGGTACATTTATGTATGCCAGGATGCCTTTTGGATTGATTAATGCAGGGCCACTTTTCAGAGGGCCATGGACATTGCTTTTGTTGGGGAGCAAGATAAATTTCTGGTAGTATACCTTGATGATATCACTGTATTTTCAAAGAATGATACTGAGCACATTGAACATCTTCATAGAACCTTTGAGAAATGCAGAAGGTATGGTCTCTCTCTAAATCCTCAAAAGTCTTTATTTGCATTAGAAGAGGGAAAACTTTTGGGACACATTGTAACAAAAGATGGGGTGAAGATAGATCCTAAGAGGGTAGAGGTTATAAATGGTATTTCTTTTCCCAAGAATAAGAAGGAGATACAGGTGTTCCTAGGGCGTATTAATTTCTTGAGAAGGTTTATCCCTAACTATGCTGAAATAGTTAGACATATAACTGGCATGCTGAAAAAGAGTAATGAAGTTAAATGGTCCCAGGAATCACGAGAGGCATTTACCATGACAAAAAATGCTTTTGCAGAAGCCCCTGCGTTATCTGGACTAGATTTTTCTAAACCATTCATGATCTTTTCTTTTGCATCGCCTCATACAATAGCAGGAGTTTTATTGCAGAAAAATGAGGAGGGGTATGAGCAGCCCATAGCTTTTTTTAGTCAGGTGCTCCGTGATGCAGAATTAAAGTACAACATATTAGAAAAGCAAGCATACGCCCTAGTAAAATCCCTCAAAGCATTCCGCATGTATATCTTACAGTCCCATATCACTGCATTTGTGCCTACAGCTGCTGTAAAATATATTCTTATCTAGGGGGATAGTGAAGGAAAAAGGGGGAAGTGGATTGCCAAGATACAGGAGTATGACTTAGACATCCACCCTACTAAGCTGATCAAAGGACAAGGGCTTGCTAAAATGTTATCTGAATCAAATTATCAAGCTCTGGGCATAAATTTGTCCATTATAGCAGGTGAGGAATTTGAAGAGAAAGAAGAGCGACAGGGAATTGGGGTAGCTACTCCAGAAACACATATAAAGTACCTCATCAGTCAGTGGTACAAAGAGATAGTAGAATATCTCCTTACACTCAGTTGCCCTCAAAGCTGTGATAAAGCTAAATATAGAACACTAAGATTGAAATCACAGAAGTATATAGTCGCCAATGGCCGGCTATACTGGCGAGATCCCTCAGGTATCTTACTCCTGTGTCTCATAGAGGATGAGGTAGAGAGTATAATAGCTGAATTCCATGAAGGAATCTGTGGAGGTCACTACAGCTGGAGGGCCACTGCTCATAAAATCCTGAAGGTTGGCTTCTATTGGCCCAACCTTTTTGAAGATGTTATTTCCCAGGTTAGAGCATGTGAAAAATGTCATAAATTTACTGAAAGGCAGAAGTTGGCACCTCTGCCCATGATTCTTGTGCACGTGGATGAACCATTCAGACAATGGGGAATTGATTTTATAGGTGAAATACATCCTCCATCAAGTGGTCGGCATAAATGGATATTAACTGCCACTGATTATTTCACTAAATGGGTGGAAGCCATACCTGCAAGGAATGCTACTGATGCTATGATAATAAAGTTCATGGAAGAAAACATCATATCCAGGTTTGGTTGTCCTACCAGAATAGTGACTGATAACGCACAGGTTTTCCAATCTATAAATTTTGTGAGTTTCTGCCAGCAATATAACATCACACTAAGTCACTCTACAACGTATTATCCACAGGGAAATGGCTTGGCAGAGTCTTCCAATAAAACCCTGGTGAGGGCATTGAAGAAGGCTATAAATGAAAATCAGAGGAATTGGGATTCTCAATTGAAATTCGCTCTGTGGGAAAATAGAATTACCAGCAAGAGAGCAACTGGAAAATTCCCATATGAATTGGTATATGGTAGGGCAGTAGTATTTCCTATTCAATTAGCCCTACCAGTAGCCTGATTCATGCAGGAAAGTCAAGAAGAGCCTGATAATATGATCAGGAGAATAAACTAGCTGGTGGAATTGGAAGAAACATGCAATCAGGTAAATCAAAGGCTGACAGAATATCAGGAGAAAATGAAATTCCTTTTTTATCAGCATGCTAAGGATAGGAATCTACAGATTGGTGATTTAGTGCTCAGGTGGGATATCCAGAGAGCCGAAAAAGGAAAACATGGTAAATTCGACCCACTTTGGTTCGGCCCTTTCAAGATTGTGGAGCAGGGAGGTAACAATACTTTCAAGTTGAAAAATTTACAGGGTGACTTGCTTGATGCCCTTGTAAATGGTTAGTTTCTTAAACCCTACTTCCAGTTCTAATTCAGGCAGAGATTTCCTGGTGTATTATATTGTTTATTAGTTTTCTATTTCATCTTTATTTGAATAATGTGGGTGTCATGATGAATCATGAAAAGAAAAATGGAAGTGCTGAAGAGAAGTGTCCGCATAGAAGATTTACCTGTGGTCTGCGAAGTTCTCGACATGCTCAGGAATGAACGTGCCATCCCCAGGTGGAGCCAATGTTGACCACGTCAGCCTCATATAAAATTTCGTCAAACAATTTGGCTTAAACCTTTTAAAACCCCTCTGTTCGGCCTAAAAAAAAAATTTGTTTTTCCGCCTATCGTTCCCCTCATCTAAACTCAAATTACATTATAAAAGGCCAAAAAATCACATTTGAAAATATATAAAGCCTAGCCCTTTCAGCCCTAGCCCCCTCTATATTTTTCCCCACGTGACCGAAAGTCAAAACTAGGAGCTAATCCAATAGGCGCTTATCTCAAATGTATATCGGAAGTGGTATTAACCGTCGATCTACGCAGATCCGATGGCCTATACAATCCCATCGCGCATGCGGACCTCACTCCAGTTTCCCATCTGATCATATTCCAATCATCCTGCTAATTCAATGGTCCACAGTTTATCTGTCCCGGTAATCCCCGCCCCGCGTTTACTGTTCCAAAACTGCCCGGTTTTTATCGCACCGCCTTTCGGAGGCGTGCGATATTTCTCAATTCGAAGCGATTCCATACATCGCACGCCGCGTGTCCTAGTGTACAATTCCAAAACCACCCTCCATCGCACATTATTGTTCGGCAAAAGATACGGAGCGATATGCACTATAGCCGTCCGATCTAGGGGTCTACATCCAACGGTTGTCACTCCTCAGAGCCGCGCAGAAGTTAACATGGGGAAACCATACCACTGGCCCATGGTCCATCTCCCTCCGACGCATTCCCAGTCGTCGATCTCATCTTGAGATCAAATGGTCCAGATCATTTGCATGCTCCGCCGTTGACTTGGTCTTCCTCCAAGTCACCCGTTCCATGTGTGTGTCACATGTTTCCTCCTCCCGTTATATATTTCAGCCACAAGTCAAATTTTCATTGTTTTACGATAAAAACCTCCACCCAACCCATCCGCCATTGTTCCACTACATTTTTCATCGCCACCCCGCATACTTCCTCCATTTCATCATGCCGCGTCGCTACACAGTCATCCCCACTACATCGCCGTCCCCATGCATCTGTTTTCTTGACGAGTTTGTGGGTTTTGCAGGTTTACAGTGGCAGAAAAATATCATGATTCACAGTCTCTATTACTGTGATAGAGGACACCTCAAAGGACCACTTTTTAGAGCTGAATTATGGAGAGAGGCTTGGGAAGGCAAATCGATAAGACTTCCATTAAAGAAGCAGGGTTAAAATCTGTCAAACCCTGCAGGGACATTCAAGGCACCAATTTCACAGATGAAGGTATTAATGTGGCGGAAAAGAGTATCAGTGGGAGATCAGAGGAATTCAACATTCAGCATTAAATATTTTAATCTGTAATTCAGGGTTTTAAAGGTAGACGGTACCATTCGCAGAAATCATACTCTAAAGATTTATTTTCAGCACCATTTTTCTTCAGGAAAGGACAGAATGTCTATGTGGTTCTATTCCTTTGTCGTGTTCCTGAAGAGTTTTCTACCTAGCGTATTTATTTCTGTGAGCAGGTAGCAAGGTACAAACAACATTAAAAAGTCATCAAGCAATATGTGCGTGCACGTTTCCACCATTTTGTTTTAATTAGGCAAATTAAATGTTCATCACCTACTCCCTTTCGGAGCTTTCTTGTTCTCCTATAAATCTCCCAAAGAACAGATAATTTAGGGTTCCAGATTTTATCAGAAAATTATGCAGTGAAAGGCTTTTTGTATACATTTTGTAAAACTCTTGTATGAAGGCTGAGAGCCCATAGGGTCTCAGTGAGGAGGAGTTCCATCTGTTAAAGAGGATTCTGGTCTTTGGTATTTCACATTCTGTAACTTTCTCTTATGTGTTATTTAAATAGATCACTTTGTTTCATCCATCTTTCTTGTATCATGTTTTGGAATGCGAGTGGCTCACTAATCTATGGTATGGATTTATCCTAGTTGATACCCATGCTCTGATTAGTCAAGCGCTTTAAATATGGCTCATGCATGATATTATGTTCCACTATTCATCTAAATCGTATTTCTGCTATATTAGTTGCTTTGGGAGGGTGTTTTTAAAACGCTATTGTCATGTATGGATTCTTAGATTGGTAAGCCTATGCATGGCAGTATTGTGTATCTGGATATCAGCTCAATGTTAACTAGTATCTTCTCAATATTTCATTCACTACATACACCTTCTAATAACTTATTCTTGTGAGGTATTTCTGAATTGGCCCTCTTTGCAGTAAACTATCTTTGAATTGTCCGTTGCTTTTATATTAGATTTATGCACTTTTCCTCTGCAATATCCCTTCCTCTATGTCAGTTTCTGAAGGTCTTAGTCCCATTCAGATTAAATTTCTTTGTTTTACAAGAGATAGCATGAGAGCTTTTTATTGATAACTCCATCTGTTGTACTATATGCTCCTTTCTATATAAGATGTCCTAGGCACTGGTCTATCACAACTCTAGGATGTCTCTAGGAGCGACCACATCTTTTTGGCACCGTTTCCAGGGAACAAAGTTGAGAAAATTTAAATCCTTGGGCCTCGAAAAAATCTAATTCACTCTTCAATTAGGTGAGTATGGAGAGTTGAGAGTTGTAGATCCCTCACCTTGGCGACTCCACATTTGTTTATTTGATAAATCTATTTGCATTCCTGGCTCCTCATAAGCCACACCTGAGGTCAGATACATCTAAGCCAAAGACAGCTTCAGTGTCTGACCCTGAAAAGATCATACATAGAAGAAATTGGAGGGAAAGAAAATCAGTCCACTCTGAAATCCCTGAATTATCTCTAGAAGACTTTCCATCCTCTTCTTCTCAAGAAGCTCAAGTGCCAGATCCCGACTCCGTTGTTGGAGATACCTATTATTACTATTCAGACAGTCCACCCCGAGGAGGTGTCAGAAACAAAGATAGTTTTCACCCTACTCCTGAGGTTGAAGAGGTGAAAGAAGTCACTGAAGTATCTGCTATTAACAGAGCATTATTCCCTTCAACACCTCAGCTTGTTGTTCAGTATATTCCCATTGTTATTCATACTCCACTCCCACCTCCTCTTCTTACTCATCAAACTAGTGCACTACCTCCACCCCCTCCAATGGCAAATGTTCCACGCTTCTTGCTAAATAAATATGTTCCTATGGCATTACCCCAAGTGTTGAATGATTTTCCACAAGATTATTTAAAGATTCTACCCCGATTCAACGGGGAAAATGAGATTTATGCTCAAAAACACCTTGAGGTCTTCTGTGCTTTTGCAGAGAATTTTAATGTGGAACATTTAGATGTATTGTTAAGGTTGTTTATCCAATCTCTAGATGGTGAAGCTCGAAAACGGTTTAAGACATTGGCAGGTCGTTCTATTACCACTTGTGAAATAATGGAAGATACTTTCCTCAGAAAATGGGGAGAGAAGAAGGACCATGGACATTGTCTTACCGAGTTCAATACCCTCAAGAAGAGACATAATGAAGGGGTGTCATAATTTATCAAGAGATTTAATAAATTGTATTTGAATCTTCCTGCTGAGATGAAACCTCATCAAACTACGGCTAAAGTTGTTTTTGTAGCAGCTTTTTATTCAGAATTTGGTTTCTCTCTCAGAGAAAGAAAGCCTGCTACTCTGGATGATGCTCAGTCAAATGCACTAGAGTTGGAAGAAAACTTTGCCTCCACCAGTAAATCAAAAGGAAGATCTGAACAAGATACCAGAAGAAGGGCCAAAGAGGAGGTGTCCACCTCTTATCAAGACAAAGATTCAGCTAATGAAAAAATTGAAGAAATGAGCAAAATGATTAAGAACATTTCTAGTAAACTGGTCAAGCTTGAATTGGAGACCAAGAATTCAGCCCCCAAGAATTTCCACAATGCTCAAAACAGAGGTTACAATCCTCAGTATAGGAAACCACCCCTACAAATATTACCAAGGGAAGCAAAGGAGCAATAGGATCAGGTACCACACCCATTGTACCTAGAAGGTCCAGTAGATGATTCTACTGAAGACACTGCCTATGGACTGGAGGATGCAAATCTTGCCTTTTCAAATAGTGATGGAGAGGAATGTCCTTTGCAAAGAAATGAAGGAGCTGAGTGCCCATTACAAGAAGAAGAAAAGACCAGAGGCACAGAAGAAGCAGAAATTGATCATTATTGTAAACAATTTGCTGATTTCATGCAAGCACAATTCAATAGAAGATATGATCTCAGATCTTCTAGGAAGAGGACTCGTACTCAAGATCAAGAAGAGGAGTCTCCCAAGAAGGAAGCACCTGCTCAGAAGGAGTCTACAATGCAGAAAGTCTCAGACAAAGGTAAGGGCCCTCTAAACAAACCTTTGCAGTCTAATGATAAGATTCCTTCCTCTTCAAAAGTAGTCATTCCTCCTAATACCAATTCTGTGTCAAAAGAAGTTAAACCCTCAGCTGAAAATAAAGAGCCAAAAGAAGTTGTAGTAGAGAAATCTTCCCTTGTTTTTAGACTGCAAAAGGAACTTGAGAAAGTAAAAATCCCAGTCCCCTTGACTGAACTATTAAAGGAGCCTGCCTATCAATCCCAAGTCACATCATTCATGCTCCCTCCAAAAGAAATACTTACTCCAGATAGTCTCAACCTTCAAGAGGAAAGACCCATGGTTGTCTTTGGTCCACATTTTGAGGAACTAGATGCTTCTACCCCTCCCTTTTATGTGTCTCTAGTGATTCATGACCTACTATTACATAATTGTATGCTAGATTCTGGAGCTTCCCATAATCTATTGCCTTTGTCAGTCATGGAACAACTAGGGGTATAAATTACCCGTTCATAAAAATACCTCTATTCATTTGATTCCAAAAGAGTTAAATACTTGGGGATGATCAAGGATTTGGTGGTCAATTTCGCCCAAATCCCAGCAAAAATTGTGGTAATGGACATAGTGGTGGCTGACATCCCAGCTCGCTTTGGCATGTTACTATCAAGGTCTTGGGGAACAAAAATTGGTGGGTCAATCAAGTTGGACTTAACATATGCTACAATCCCAGTTTTTGGTGGCCAGGAGAGGAGATTGTACAAGGAGACTAGATTTGTCAAGATGGTGACTGAGGCTGAAAACTCTGTAAATTCACTAGTCTACAGTAAAGAAGGAGATTTCTCATGCTTGATGCTAGAAGAAGATCAAGATTTTGCTCATGAACCATCCTTCTGCCAGATCAAGACTGAACAGCCCTCAGAGAGCCATGAAGCAAGAATCTGGACACTCCATTTTGATGGAGCAAATTCAAGAGAAGGTAATGGAGCTGGAATATTGTTGATTTCTCCTACAGAAAAATGGGTTCCATTGTCTTTCAAGCTAGAATATGAAGCTACTAATAATGTGGCTGAATATGAAGCACTTCTGTTAGGATTGCAGACAGCCAGGAACATGAACATACAAAGTTTAAAAGTTCTGGGAGATTCAGAACTTGTGGTTAGACAAGTCAGGAATCAGTGTCATACCAAACATCCTCGGCTGAGAGCTTATAGGAATGAAGTTTGGGACATGATTGAAAATTTATTCTTAACATTTGATATCCATTTCATGCCCCGAGAACAGAATAGGATGGTTGATTCCCTTGCTATGGCGGCTAGTACATTTCGACCACAACAGAACCCTCTTTTAAGATATGAAGTTGAGGTACGTTATCGGCCATCAATCCCAGATAACATCAAACATTGGCAGGTATTTAAATATAAAGAACAGATGAAGAGATTGCTAGAAATAGTAGGGGAATTCTCCAATATGGAGATTGATGCTGATGAAGAGGTTGAGTTTGAAGATACTTCAGAAAGAAATTGGGAGAAGAAAGTGGCAGGAAATAAAGTGTTGCAGTTAAAGGGAAACATCATACCCAGATGGTTGGTGCCTCTAGAAATATTATTTGAAAAGAATGATGTCCCACTGCAGCCAAGCAAAGTGGTAGAAGAAAATCAGGTAGAAGACCTGAATCTGGGTACTGAGGCTGACCCCAAAGTTGTAAAATTGTCCAAGAAGATCCCAAGAGAATATAAAAGGCTATATCAGAAATTGTTCCAATCTTACAAAGATGTGTTTGCATGGTCCTATCAGTACTTGAAAACTTTTGATATCAATATAATGCAGCACAAAATCCCACTAAAGGGAGATGCAAAACCCCATAAGCAGAAGCTCAGACAGATTAATCCCCTGTTGTTCCCTTCCATTGAGAAGGAAATTAAGAAGTTGTTAAAGGCCAAAATAATTGTACCTTTGAGGTACTCTGAATGGGTGGCAAACCTAGTCCCTGTTCGGAAGAAGAATGGGGAAATAAGGCTGTGTGTGGATTTCAAATATTTAAACAGAGCATCCTTAAAAGATAATTATCCACTGCCTAAGATGGATCACATCTTGCAGAAGGTGGTTGGAGCTTCTAGGATGTCAATGATGGATGGATTCTCTGGTTATAACCAGGTGGCTGTACTTCCAGAAGATCAAAGGAAGACTGCTTTCACCACACCATGGGGTACATTTATGTATGCCAGGATGCCTTTTGGATTGATTAATGCAGGGGCCACTTTTCAGAGGGTCATGGACATTGCTTTTGTTGGGGAGCAAGATAAATTTCTGGTAGTCTACCTTGATGATATCACTATATTTTCAAAGAATGATACTGAGCACATTGAACATTTGCGTAGAACCTTTGAGAAATGCAGAAGGTATGGTCTCTCTCTAAATCCTCAAAAATCTTTATTTGCATTAGAAGAGGGAAAATTTTTGGGACACATTGTAACAAAAGATGGGGTGAAGATAGATCCTAAAAGGGTAGAGGTTATAAATGGTATTGCTTTTCCCAGGAATAAGATGGAGATACAGGTGTTCCTAGGGTGTATTAATTTCTTGAGAAGGTTTATCCCTAACTATGCTGAAATAGTTAGACATATAACTGGCATGCTGAAAAAGAGTAATGAAGTTAAATGGTCACAGGAATCACGAGAGGCATTTACCAGGATAAAAAATGCTTTTACAGAAGCCCCTGTGTTAGCTAGACCAGATTATGCTAAACCTTTCATGATTTTTTATTTTGCATCGCCTCATACAATAACAGGAGTTTTATTGCAGAAAATTGAGGAGGGGTATGAGAAGCCCATAGCGTTTTTTAGTCAGGTGCTCCGTGATGCAGAATTAAAGTACAACATATTAGAAAAGAAAGCATACGCCCTAGTAAAATCCCTCAAAGAATTCCACATGTATATCTTACAGTCCCATATCACTGCATTTGTGCCTACAGTTGCTGTAAAAGATATTCTTATCCAGGGGGATAGTGAAGGAAAAAGGGGGAAGTGGATTGCCAAGATACATGAGTATGACTTATACATCCACCCTAATAAGCTGATCAAAGGACAAGGGCTTGTTAAAATGTTATCTGAATCAAACTATCAAGCTCTGGGCATAAATTTGTCCATTATAGCAGGTGAGGAATCTGAAGAGAAAGAAGAGTGACAGGGAATTGGGGTAGCTACTCCAGAAACACATATAAAGTACCTCATCAGTCAGTGGTACAAAGAGATAGTAGAATATCTCCTCACACTCAGTTTCCCTCCAAGCTGTGATAAAGCTAAAAATAGAACACTAAGATTGAAATCACAGATGTATATAGTCGCCAATGGCTGGCTATACTGGCGAGATCCCTAAGTTATCTTACTCCTGTGTCTCACAGAGGATGAGGTAGAGAGTATAATAGCTTAATTCCATGAAGGAATCTGTGGAGGTCACTACAGCTAGAGGGCCAATGCTCATAAAATCCTGAAGGCTGGCTTCTATTGGCCCAAGCTTTTTGGAGATGTTATTGCCCAGGTTAGAGCATGTGAAAAATGTCAGAAATTTGTTGAAAGATAGAATTTGGCACCTTTGCCCATGATTCCTGTGCACGTGGATGAACCATTCAGAAAATGGGGAATTGATTTTATAGGTGAAATACATCCTCCATCAAGTGGTCAGCATAAATGGATATTAATTGCCATTGATTATTTGACTAAATGGGTGGAAGCCATACCTGCAAGGAATGCTACTGATGCTATGATAATAAAGTTCATGGAAGAAAACATCATATCCAGGTTTGGTTGTCCTGCCAGAATAGTGACTGATAACGCACAGGATTTCAAGTCTGTAAAGTTTGTGAGTTTCTGCCAGCAATATAACATCACACTAAGTCACTCTACAACATATTATCCACAGGGAAATGGCTTGGCAGAGTCTTCCAATAAAACCCTGGTGAGGGCATTGAAGAAGGCTATAAATGAAAATCAGAGGAATTGGGATTCTCAATTGAAATTCGCTCTGTGGGAAAATAGAATTACCAGCAAGAGAGCAACTGGAAAATCCCCAATATGAATTGGTATATGGCAGGGCAGCAGTATTTCCTATTCAATTAGCCCTATCAGTAGCCTGATTCATGCAGGAAAGTCAAGAAGAGCCTGATAATATGATCAGGAGAATAAACTAGCTGGTGGAATTGGAAGAAACACACAATTAGGTAAATCAAAGGCTGATGGAATATCAGGAGAAAATGAAATGCCTTTTTTATTAGCATGCTCAGGACAGGAATCTGCAGATAGGTGATTTAGTGCTCAGGTGGGATATCCAGAGAGCCGAAAAAGGAAAACATGGTAAATTCGACCCACTTTGATTCGGCCCTTTCAAGATTGTGGAGCAGGGAGGTAACAATACTTTCAAGTTGGAAAATTTATAGGGTGACTTGCTTGATGCCCCTGTAAATGGTCAGTTTCTTAAACCCTACTTCCAGTTCTAATTTAGGCAGAGATTGCCTGGTGTATTATACTGTTTATTAGTTTTCTGTTTCATCTTTATTTGAATAATGTGGGTGTCTTGATGAATCATGAAAAGAAAAATGGAAGTGCTGAAGAGCAGTGTTCGCATAGAAGATTTACCTGTGGTCTGCGAAGTTCTCGACACGCTCAGGAATGAACGTGCTGTCCCCAGGTGGAGCCAATGTTGACCACGTCAGCCTCATATAAAATTTCATCAAACAATCTGGCTTAAACCTTTTAAAACCCCTCTGTTCAGCCTAAAAAAAAAAAAATTGTTTTTCTGCCTATCGTTCCCCTCGTCTAAACTCAAATTACATTATAAAAGGCTGAAAAAACACATTTGAAAATATATAAAGCCTAGCCCTTTCGGCCCTAGCCCCCTCTATATTTTTCCCCACACGACCGGAAGTCAAAACTAGGAGCTAATCCAATAGGCGCTTATCTCAAATGTATATCGGAAGTGGTATTAACCGTCGATCTACGCAGATCCGATGGCCTGTACAATCCCATCGCGCACGCGGTCCTCACTTCGGTTGCCCGTCTGATCATATTCCAACCGTCCGATCATCCTGCTAAATCAACGGTCCACAGTTTATCTGTCTTGGTGATCCCTGCCCCGCGTTTACTGTTCCAAAACTGCCCGGTTTTTATCGCACCGCCTTTCGAAGGCGGGCGATATTTCTCAATTCGGAGCGATTCCATACATCGTTCGCCGCGTGTCCCCGTGTACAATTCCAAAACCTCCCTCCATCGCATGCTATTGTTCAGCAAAAGATACGGAGCGATATGCATTATAGCCGTTCGATCTGGGGGTCTACATCCAACGGTTGTCGCTCCTCGGAGCCGCGCAGAAGTTAACTTGGGGAAACCGTACCCCTGGCCCACGGTCCATCGCCCTCCGACGCATTCCCAGCCGTCAATCTCATCTTGAGATCAAACGGTCCAGATCATTTGCATGCTCTGATGTTGACTTGGTCTTCCTCCACGTCACCCATTCCACGTGTGTGTCACATGTTTCCTCCTCCCATTATATATTTCAGCCACAAGTCAAATTTTCATTGTTTTACGATAAAAACCTCCACCCAGCCCGTCCGCCATTGTTCCACTACATTTTTCATCGCCACCCCGCATACTTCCGCCATTTCATCATGCCGCGTCGCTACACAGTCATCCCCACTGCATCGTCGTCCCCATGCATCTGTTTTCTTGACGAGTTTGCGGGTTTTGCAGGTTTACAGTAGCAGAAAACTATCATGATTCACAATCTCTATTACTGTGATAGAGGACACCTCAAAGGACCACTTTTCAGAGCTGAATTATGGAGAGAGGCCTGGGAAGGAAAATCGATAAGACTTCCATTAAAGAAGCAGGGTTAAAATCTGTCAAACCCTGCAGGGACATTCAAGGCGCCAATTTCGCAGATGAAGGTATTAATGTGGCGGCAAAGAGTATCAGTGGGAGATCAGAGGAATTCAACATTCAGCATTAAAGATTTTAAGCCGTAATTCAGGGTTTTAAAGGCAGAGGGTACCATTCACAGAAATCATACTCTAAAGCTTTCTTTTCAGCACCATTTTTCTTCAGGAAAGGACGAAATGTCTATGTGGTTCTATTCCTTTGCCGTGTTCCTGAAGAGTTTTCTACCCAGCGTATTTATTTCTGTGAGCAGGTAGCAAGGTACAAACAACATTACAAAGTCATCAAGAAGTATGGGCGTGCACGTTTCCACCATTTTGTTTTAATTAGGCAAATTAAATGTTCATCACCTACTCCCTTTTGGAGCTTTCTTGTTCTCCTATAAAGCTCCCAAAGAACAGATAATTTAGGGTTCCAGATTTTATCAGAAAATTATGCAGTGAAAGGATTTTTGTATACATTTTGTAAAACTCTTGTATGAAGGCTGAGAGCCCATAGGGTCTCAGTGAGGAGGAGTTCCATCTGTTAAAGAGGATTCTGGTCTTTGGTATTTCACAGTCTGTAACTTTCTCTTATGTGTTATTTAAATAGATCACTTCGTTTCATCCATCTTTCCTGTATCATGTTTTGGAATGCGAGTGGCTCACTGATCTATGGTATGGATTTATCCTAGTTGATACCCATGCTCCGATTAGTCAAGCGCTTTAAATATGGCTCATGCATGATATTCGGTTCCACTATTCATCTAAACTGTATTTCTACTATATTAGTTGCTTTGGGAGGGTGTTTTTAAAACGCTATTGTCATGTATGGATTCTTAGATTGGTAAGCCTATGCATGGCAGTATTGTGTATCTGGATATCAGCTCAATGTTAACTAGTATATTCTCAATATTTCATTCACTACATACACCTTCTGATAACTTATTTCTGTGAGGTATTTCTGAATCGGCCCTCTTTGCAGTAAACTGTCTCTGAATTGTCCGTTGCTTTTATATTAGATTTATGCACTTTGCCTCTGCAATATCCCTTCCTCTATGTCAGTTTCTGAAGGTCTTGGTCCCATTCAGATTAACTTTCCTTGTTTTACAAGAGATAGCATGAGAGCTTGTTATTGATAACTCCATCTATTATACTATATGCTCCTTCCTATATAAGATGTCCTAGGCACTGGTCTATCACAACTCTAGGCTGTCTCTAGGAACGACAACAATACCAAATCAAAGTCTTTTGGTCAATATTTGCTAAGGATCAAGATATTTGTCATCTCTACAGTGCATTCTTTGGCGACTTGATTAAATAACCAAAAAGAGAGAACTTGATAATGAGGATACTTCGGTCATGTCAATGATGCAATTCGAGAGACCCCCCTCTTTAACTAATATTCAAAATTCCACTAAGACCCTTTGGAAACATATGATGACAATTTCAATGTCATCATGAAAGAGTAACAATTTATTGCTATTCTTTCCTACACTACTGCATTACATCGTTTCCTTTGCAACATCTAATACTAATTTAATTTCAAACGCAGTTTTGTTAAAGCCCTTCAAATATATAAAGTCACGATAGCAAACACTGTTCCTATGTGAGACTAATTCGGGGTAACATTCAACGCGTTACTCATTCACGTGATCGATAAAATTCAACCAAGAAAGAACAAGGCCGTAAAGATAAATAGTGTACATCCATGGAAGTACCATGGGATTTTGTAAGTAGGATTGGGTATATGGAGGGATACGAGGATATCCTTATGTCACAAATATAGATCTTATATATTTAAAAGTATTTTTCCATTGATTTTAGATTTCGTGTATTTCATTAATAAATAATAAATATAGAATAAATTCATTAAATTTATTGAGCCGTCCTACAACTTAGTAGGATAGTAGTGATGTTGTAAAACAATATCTTAAATTAATATATATATATTAAAAGTGCAAATATGAAGCGCTACATTATTTTTCAATTAATCAACGTATTATAATGTTGTAAGAATTTCCTAAAGAAATGTATTCAACCCTAAACATGTTTATAAATGTTAGATATATTTAAAGGTAAAACCAATAATCACTTCACCAACAACCACTTAATTAGGTAAAACCAATTATATATATATGTATCATTTTTATTTTGTAAAGTTATTACTATTTAGTTTTGCATGGTTGTCCCAATTTTAAATTGACAAAGCTTGATCATACATTATGTAAAATTGTTTCCATTTCCATCTGAAGCTTTGTACATTGAAAAAAGATTGAATGTTTGTACAAGTTAGCCTTGAATTTGATACTTTTGAAAAAAAACCTCACAGCCTATAGAAATTGGTATATAAATCATTATCACTATGTATACCCATAAACTATCCGTAAACTATATTTTAACAACCTATACAAGTTAGCCTTAAATTTAATATTCCTCCATGCATCTTCTATGCTCAAAAATTTAGTAATTCAACATGTTACCATTCCATGAAGAATTGATTATAAATGGTTGGTTTCCAATATAGTTTTTATTTTGAAAAGTATTCATATTTAATTGAAAATATTATTATAATTTATATTTATTTGAATATTATATTTTAATTCCATGATGGGGTTCTTATACTAATCAGAATGGATATGTATAGGGTGGTGTGGACTATACATTTGGTTGAAGTTGATGGTGGTGTGGCAATGTCGGAAGGCGGTGTTTTGAAATGTCAACCACTTGTGCCTAGTTATTAAATACCACATCATATTAATGGATATAATCATATTTTTGAAGTTTTGGAGTGGTGGTGACGGATATTCCTTCAACACTCGAATTTAAATCACATGTGGTTCATTGTACCATGGTTTGAGTGTGCAAGACAACAAGTATAGGGTGGAACTTTTGAGAAGTGAGTTGGTCTCGGTAAGCAGAATGGGGGCCCTTTCTCTCCTAGCTATTCCTATTCATGGTCTACATAGTGTGATGTGGCTATTGGCGCAATTATATTCTTGTGATCAATTGGAGTTTTCTTAAGGACATCTGTACATCTTGCTTCATTTGTAGTTGTCTCCCAGTTCGTCACATGGAGAATGTGTAGTTTCCTATGTAGTATGATTCAAGTGCATGTGGTGGTTATCTTCTATGTATTATGTTGATGGTATTCCCGAGATGGCATGCATTTTTGTGACTAATGTCTTCATATTGATCACATGGGTCTATGTAATGTGTTTGCAATGATTAAATTTTGGGTTTACCCTCGGTAGTCGGACACGTATCCTTCCTAAATCTGTAGTTTGTGTTTATTCTCAACATCTATATATATATATATATATATATATATGAAGAGATATTAAATTAATTTATTATTATTATTATTATTAAATTTGTTTTTTCTTAATGTTAAAAAAAGAGTGACGTTATTCGTACCAAGCCAACAATATATTTTGATACAAAACCTTACCAACATTTATATGAAAAAAAGTAAATAAAAAGTGAAATTAGAGAAAATAATAAGACAACTTGTATAATTAAATATTCAAAATTTTTTTAGCAAATTATCAGAATAAAATAAAAAATTTAATAAAGATGAGAAAAAAAATCCTATTTTAATCAATCCTAACTTATAAATTAAATTATTAATACAAAAAATTTACTACACGAAAAGTATTTAATAAACATGTAAATAAAGTTTTATAAAAATGTAAACCAAGCTATTATAAAAATATAAACTAGCCTATAAACATGGTCATGCCTTTTGGCCTTACTAATGCACCTTCCACATTTCAAGGTTGGATGAATTACGTTTTCAAAGGCTTCCTTAGAAAATTTGTGTTACTATTGTTTGATGATATACTAATATACAAAAAATATTCGAACAATCATGTTGAACATGTTGACAGGGTGCTCAAACTATTGGAGGAAAAACAATCGTATGGAAAAAAATCTAGATGTTTCATTAGAGTAAAGGAGGTGGAATATTTGGGTCATATTGTATCTCATGAGGATGTTAAGGTAGACCCTAACAAAATTAAATCCAATTAAAAATCTCCACAACACTAAAGTATATTATATTCGAGGATTTCTTGGGTTTACAAGGTATTATTGCAAGTTTGTTAAGAATTATGGGAGAATAGTAGTGCCTCTAACAACATTACTGAAGCAAGATGCATTTTCTTGGACTCCAGAAGCAACTAAGGCCTTTTAACATCTTAAAGAGGAAATGTCCCATGCTTCGTTCTTATCTACACTAGACTTCTGAAAACCATTTATTATGGAATGTTATGCCTCCGGAAATGGAATTGGTGTTTTTTTAATGCAAGAAGGAAGACCCATTTCTTTTGAAAGTCGTCCAATCAAGGGAAAGTATTTGCACAAACCTATTTATGAGAAGGAAATGTTGGCAATACTACATGCACTAAAGCAATGGGGACCTTACCTAATGGGAAGACACATCAAGGTAAAAACATATCATGATAATTTTAAATACATTTTGGAACAAACATTATCTTCATAAGAGAAACAAAAATAGGTCACAAAACATGTTGGGTTATGAATTTGAAATCATCTAAAAAAAGGGAAGCAAAATGTTGTTGCAAATGCACTCTCGAGAATGGATGAGGACGTGGAAGCATTGCTCTGTGCCATTTCTATTATCCAACGTGGTTGGGTAATTGAAGGGATGAATGGAATAATGACGAAGAGGTTTGCACACTCATTCAAAAGTTGCAACAAGATTCTAGTACATATGATACATTTATCTGGAAAAGTGATTCATTATTGTAAAAATATTGCTTATATATGTGTAAGAATTCCCAACTCAAACAAAATATTATTTTGGAATTGCGCACCTCTCCTTTAGGAGGGAACTCGAATTTTTAAAAATTTACCACAGGGTAAAGAAGGAATTGTTTTGGCATGGCCTTGAATCTAATATTTATAATTTTTTGGCAGAATGTCGATTTTCAAACAAAATAAATTTGAGACAACTAAGACCCCAGGTCTATTACAACCTTTAGCCATTCCAAGTCAATGTTGAGAAGAGTTATCAATGGAATATATCACAAGTTTACCCAAGTTTGAAGGAAAGAGTGTCGTCATGTTGGTATTTGATAGACTTACCAAGTATGCACACTTTTGTGTACTATCTCATCCTTTCAAAGCCAATACAGTTGCTATTGCCTTTATGGAATAAATTCAAAAGCCACATGGAAACCCAAATATTATTGTAAGTGACAGAGATCCCAATTTCACTGGAAATTTTTGGACAAAATTATTTTCTTGTCCGGGTACCCAATTAGCTCATAACTCATTTTATCATCCTCAATCCGATGAGAAAATTGAGATAGTGAACAAACGTTTGGAAGGATAATTTATTTCTTTGTATTTGATAAACAAACATATAAATGGGTCAAGTGGTTACCTTTGATAGAATGGTGGTATAACACTTCCTTCCATACCACAACAAAAATGACCCCATTTATGGAATTTTATGAATATCATCCACCATCCATTACATCATCTTTAGGAGAAAATTATAAGGTTCAAACAATGGAAGATCACATAGATAATCAAGAAAAAGTTCTACAACTCTTAAATGATAACCTTACTTTGGAACAAAATCAAAGGAAACAACATACAGATCAACATCGCAGTGAAATAAGTTTTGACATAGGCGATTGGGTATTTTTACAACTACAACCATACAAAAAATTTCTCTCAAGCAAGATAAGAAGGATAATAAATTATCACCCAAGTACTATGGTCCTTACAAAGTGTTGCAAAATATTGATACTATGGCATACAAATTGGATTTTCCTGGATCTTCCTGAGTACACTCGATTTTCCATGTTTCATGCTTAAAGAAGGTTATCAATGGCAAGCTCCCAATTCAAACAATATTTCTAGAACTTGACGAGGAAGAGAAAATCATATTGAAGCCTGAATTAATAACAAGAAAACTACAGAATCTATCAATTTAAGAGTATCTCATTAAGTGGAAGAACTTACCCGTGGAAGAGTCCACATGGGAGGATGAGAATTTTATATAGAAGCATCCAAAACTACTCAAGTGTTGAGGAAAACACTTTTTTGAAGAATAAGGGCATGTTAGGTCCCTATAATACTTGTGTAGCCCCAATATGTTATTGTTGTGCCCATGTAGCCCATATATTGTTATTGGTGTGCCCCATAAATCCCACTATTTTTATTATTGTGCCCTTAAATTATTATTGTTATGTAGGCACTAATTATATTGTGACCCTTTATACTTCGATGTATACCAAGGAGGTCTCTTCATTTGAATCATCCGAAAATTGTTCATTTATCTAATGTAAAAGGAGGTTTCCCCCTCGGAGAGGCTTATTTCCAATTCATTGATCTATATTTTTCTCTGTTTTGTGATTTGGTTACATAAAAAATACCATCACGAATTTATCCAAATACCTGCTAAAAATGTTGTTCATGAGTCACATGAAGGTGGCTGGAGCATTTCATAACCAAAATTATACCACCACAAACTCATAGTGTTTATATCAGTTTTTATATTTAGTATTTTAGATATCTTTGTCCTTGATTTAGACTTGGTGATACCTACAATCTATTTTTGAGAATGCTATGGTTCTCCCTTTATTGATCAAAAAATCATCAACCTTTGGAAGCGAGTATTTTTTTCCAATGATCATTTTGTTTAGTTTCATGTAATTGGTACAAAACCTAAGAGTACCATCCTTCTTATTTACAAACATCATTGGAACTCCCCAAGGAAACAAAATAGGTCTAATATGCACTTTTTTCCAACATTTCCTTTAGTTGAATCTTCATCTCTACCAATTAAATCATACTCATCCAATATGGTGGTCTCGACATAGACATAGCCTTAGGGAAAAGTTCTTTAGATAAATCGATGTCCCTCATAGGAGGTACTCTAAGTATCTCCTTGAGAAACACATATTTATATTCACATAGAATGGGATAGTCCTCTACCTTCAACTATTTCCCTTAGATAAGAGTTTAACCTAGAAAACCTACATTAAACCTTTTCTATAGCATATTTTCAATTTTAGAGTGAAAATATTCCTTGTGGAAACTAGCTTATATACCCCTTATAATAACATTTCATTTCCACTATCTTCAGTGTACTCCAAGGTTTTATTATAACAATCCAAGTTGGCCTTATGTGCTACTACCCAATCCATACCAGTAAATAAGTTCTACAACCAAAATGGAAACACATTTAACATGGCTTTAGTTACTAGTCCATCCATGTCAAACTAGTGTGATTCAATTGAATCGATTACATTTCTTTGGTTATGTTAGTTAGTTGGACTAGCCATGACTTGGCATGTTGTCTTATCTATAAAAAATGATTTGACAAATTGGTGAGTAATGTAGCTAAGATTTGAACCTACGTCAATTAAAATTTAAATAGTGAATTTGCAGTGATTATACCTTCCATCTATACCACCAAGGCTTGGTGGTATACTTTCATATTTACTACTGATGCATAAATTTGTGGCATGCTTCTATCCCTATTATTGGCAGTTGTGGCTTCTAGGATGTTGTACAACCTTCATATATCTTTTTGTGTTTATAGATAGTCCCTCAACATGTGTTATTCTTCATACACCCCCCACCTCAATGTATTTTTATTTAGTACTTTAATCCATGTTTTTTATGGTATGGTTGTTCAATCCCCACTTGGAATTGAGTAATTCTATTAGAACTCAATTTTAGTTGGCATGATAAAAATAATGTGCTTCACACAATGCCTATAGAATGATGATTTCACCCATTTCCTCCTAAATTTTTCCCTTGCTTCCTTTTCCCTTACGTCTAGAATTTAGTCTTGTGCTTATATTGATCATAACAATATTCCCCATTTCTAGTTATGTATTCTAGACTTGTGGGTTTGTTGAAATATATTATTGATCCAGATTTATGAAGGAACGTAATAAAATACAGAAATAGACATAAACACAGAGATGCAATAGAAATAATGCTTCCTTTTATTAAAATCAAATTATTGAAATATGCTTATAGACAGGGCACTGGTAGCTTATTTATGAGAAGGGATGTGGCGGCTACATTCCTTTGAACTATGTTACAATATAACCATAACAGAAATAAAAAACTAGGTTGTTGGTAGGATTATCTCTGAGAAGAGATGTGGTGGCTATAGGCCTCTGAACTGTGTTACAATGACATAATGGAAATGAGCGGCGAGGGCACTGGTAGCGTATCCCTGAGAAGGGATGTGACGGTCACAAGCCCCTCCACTATGTTACAATGAGGCTTGAAGGCCTAATTATTTTTGAGAAACAATGTAAAACCCGAAAATTTGAAAAACCTAACCCTAGGAGATGAAGCACCAAAACTGTGGGTCCCGTTTGGGTAAATTGGTGTTTCAACTTCCCGGGGATGTAACTCTGGCATCCAATCCTCGTTTGACGCGATAAATAGCTCGTTAGAAATATCTATCCAAGGACTAAAATTTTTGAGTGAGCATCAATCTATGACCAATGTTTCTCCCCGTTTTCCAAAAAAACGTCATTTAGGGCCTCAAAACAGCTCCAGAAGTTCAGGACCCGAAAAAATGCTAAAAATAGTAAGTTGTGCTGCAACTTAAAAATGGAAAGAACTGACGGTGCGGGTTCAAATGGAATAGGTGGGTGGCCATCAATATCCACCTAGATCTTTAAGGCCCCATAACGGCTCCAGGAGTGTAGAACCCGAAACCCTGCTAAAAATAGTAAGCTATGCTGAAAGTGAAAAGCTGCAAGAATTGATGGTACGGGTCCAAATGGAATAGGTGGGTGGCCAGTGATATCCACCTAGATCATTCCTCCCTCCTTAGGAAGAAATGGTCCCCATTGCTTTAATTTCCTCCATGAGGGGAAAATTTTGCTGAACTTGGTATTGGACTCGTTCAGGATGTCACGTACGTGTTATCCATCATCACGCTCCTTTGGTTCTCGAGGGCCTCCTCGAGCAATATTTTGATAGGATTTCTTGCTCCCTCATATTTTTCTCCTTCTGCCATGGGGGGTCGTCGAGGTTTACGAGGCTGATCTTACAACGGTTCAACCAGATCGAGTTTGAACTCCTTATACCCTGACCATGCTGGGGGCATGCAAAGAAAAAATAGAGAAAGAGTAGACCACTCTGATACCACTGATCTCGATTTATGCACGAACGTAATAAAATACAAAAATAGACATAAACACAGAGATGTAGCGGAAATAATTCTTCTTTCTATTAAAATCAAATTACTGAAATATGCTTACAGACAGGGCGCTAGTAGCTTATCTCTGAGAAGAGATGTGGCAGCTATAGGCGTCTGAACTATGTTACAATACATCCATAATAGAAATAAAAAACTAGGGCACTAGTAGGCTTATCTCTGAGAATATATGTGGCAGCTACAGGCCTCTGAACTGTGTTATAATGAGACATAATGGAAATGAGTGGTGAGGGCAGTGGTAGCGTATCCCTAAGAAGAGATGTGACAAATAAAAGCCCCTCCACTGCGTTACAATGAGGCTCAAAGGCCTATTTATTGTTCAGAAACAATGTAAAACCTGAAACGTCCAAAAACCTAACCCTAGGAGATGAAGCGCCAAAACTGTGTGTCTCGTTTGGTAAATTGTTGTTTCAACTTCTCGAGGACGTAACTTTGGCATCCGATCTTCGTTTGACGAGCTCAATAGCTTGTTAGAAATATATATCTGAGGAATACAAATTTTGAGTGAGAAACATTTCTCTGCAATCCATGTTGCTCCCCGTTTTCCCAAAAAATTTCGTATAGGGGCTCCAAAAGTTTAGGACCCAAAAAACTGCTAAAAATAGTAAGTTGTGCTGCAGCTTAAAAATGGAAAAAACTGATGGTGGGGGTTCAAATGGAATATGTGGGTGGCCACCGATATCCACCTTGATCATTAAGGCCCCATAACGCCTCCGGGAGTGCAGGACCCGAAAACTTGGTAAAAATAGTAAGTTGTGTTAAAAGTGAAAAGCTGCAAGAATTGATGGTGCGGGTCCAAATGGAATAGGTGGGTGGCCATTGATATCCACCTGGATCAATTCTATCTATATAGTACTATGGCATCGCACTAAGAAAATGATGTATGTTTACCTTCTCATCTCGAATGCAGGGTATGAGTCCATGTTGGCATAGGTTTCCCTAGTGAGATGTCCTAATATATGTTCTTGGTACTCCTTGATTTTTGCATCATAATACCTTTCAGACAGGTATTTATCCCTAAAATATTTCTCAAATTTGTTCCAATTCATCTCATTTTCTTGAATTCTTTTGACATTCTTGAGTTTCTCCCACATATATTAGCTTTACCCTTTAGATTAAATATGGATATCCATGATGTCATGTTCTTAGAGTACTTATGCACTCAATTTCAGTCCCAATAGTCATGCTTCAACCTCTTCACCCTTTCTAATATCCCCATCAAAGATAGGATGATTTTCCTTCTTAAATTCTTCAGGAATTAAACTCATAGTAGAATTCCCCTTATTTTTATTTTTTTTCATGATTTGATTGTTGTATTGGATGGCTGTTAACACTGGAAAATCGTACAAGCAAAGATGATATTATTTAATGTCAGACAAAAGGATTTACAGGGCTGAGAGACATTAGAGAATCTGGAAAGTATTTAAAAATATCTAAGGTCTGAGAAAAAATCAAAGTTGAGCAAGTCATAAATGCTTTTGCGTGCAAAAACCGTCGAGAAGAGCGCCTTTGCGCGCCTTTTGATCCGAAAAGTGCACAATCCTAGGAGTAGCGGAAGTCACTTTCCATAACCACAAAAAGCACACTCCAGGACAGTGATTGTTAGGTCCCTATATTACTAGTATAGTCCCTTATTGTTATTAGTGTAACCCCCTTATTGTTATTATTGTACCCTTGTAACCCCTATTTTTTTATTATTGTGCCCTTAAATTATTATTGTTAGGTCGGCTAGGATTACATTGTGGCCCACTAGGATTACATTATGGCCCCATGGACTCCTATATATAGAAAGGAGGTTTTGTAAATTGTATCATCCAAGAATTGTTCATTTATGTAATGTATTGGAGGTTTCCCCCTAAAAGTGGCTTATTTCTAAGGCGTTGATATCTCTTTTCTTCTATTTTTGGAGCTGGTTACACAACATTTGGTATCAGAGCTTTGGATTCTAGGGTTTCGCTGCTCCAAACAGGTCATCATGGAATTTTCGCTATAACTTTTTTTATACGAAGTTTCAGAAGCTGACATTTTTAGGGTGCTAAGCCGAAATCCTGAGGAATATCTTCTAAAAATTTCAGAGCTTGGTTCGTAATATTTTCGGAGATATGATCTGTGGAAGTTAGGTCTTCTTTCAGGCTCCTAAACAGGTCATCGTGGAATTTGCGCTATAAATTTTTTTCTAAGAAGGTTCAGAATCTGAAATTTTTAGGGTGCGAAGCTGAAATCATGAGGAAACTTTTCACAAAATTTCATAGCTTGGTTCGCAATATTTTTGGAGATATGATCTATCGAAGGTAGTTCTTTGTCAGGCTCTCGAATTTCATCTCAAAGAGGTGATCATGGGAAAAGTTCAATAACTCTCTCTCTGAGCATCAGATTGGAGTGCCGTAAAAATTGGTCACAAGTACACAGAATTTAGTTTCTTGGCTATCAATTGCAGAGGTGAAGGATGAAACAGTGACACATGGCAGGTCGTACAAGTTCGCTCTACTGAACCAGTCCATAATTAGGTCATCATGGGAGATTGGACATAAATTTGTCTTGGAGAATCCAAATCAGGTCAGACCTGTGGCATTCAAAAGAGAATTCAGAGGGCTAATTCAGTGCTTAATTTCAGATATTGAAGAGCCGCAATCACAAAGATAATCCAATTTCAATATCAAGCTCCTCAAAAGCAAGAAAAAGGTGTGTATTTTTCTTTTTCCGAATTGCATAAGTCTTGTTTGAAAAATCAATTTGAATTGATTCCAAGGGCATATTGTAGAATAGATATCAGTATTGGGTTCTAAAAAATGCCCCGTAAAAATAATTCAACACCTATTAAGCCTTAAAAAAGCTCTACTATGACTCATGAAGATGAAGAATTGCAACATGATCTATCAAAATTACAAGAGCAAGTGCACCAAATTTCGCTCTCGCAAAGAGCAGCAAAAAATGAAATGGAAGTTTTGAAGAAAGGCGTGGAAGCAAAGATGGATGGTGTGAAGAATAATATGGATGGTTTGAAGAAAGGCATGGAATCTAAGATAGATGGCATGGAAGATGGCATGGAATCTAAGATGGATGACATGGAAGCTAAAATGGAAAACATGAAGAATGATCTAAAAGCAGACATAGAAGGTTTTACAAAGTTGATACAAGAAATGTTTCCTAATGGTGAAAAGATAGTAGAGGAAACTCATGATGAGAACAAAATAAATATTAATTGTGATTTCATAAACTCTAATGTTGGCGGGAAGAACCACCATATTCCAAAAATGGATATGAGGAAGTTTGATGGAAAGGATCCTGTAACATGGATACTACAGATGGATCAATATTTTGATCTCCATAATGTGCAAAACACACAAAAGGTACGCATTGCAACTTTACATTTAGAACAAAATACATTTGTATGGTATCGATCGCTTTGCTCCCGTAAAAAAATTGTCACTTGGTCAATTTTTACGGAGGAAATGATAGCACATTATGAGGATACAAAGAGCAACACCTTCTTTAGCCAATTGATAAATCTCAAACAAAATGGTTTAGTGGGGAAGCACATTGAGGACTTCCAAAAATTGAATATAAGGGTAACTGATATTCCAGAGGAACACAGGATTGATCTCTTCATAGGCACTTTAAAGGATAGCATCCAACATGAAGTTTGCGTTTTGGAACCTGATTCATTGGAGAAGGCATTCAGGTTGGCAAGAAAAATTGAATGTAAATTATGGCGACAAGGAAGCCTACCACTCACTTCTATAAAGAAGAAAGTGTTTCTACGCCTAGATTTCCACAACCTACAAGGTTGACACCACAACAATTGGAAGAAAAAAGAGCAAAAGGGCTTTGCTATAGTTGTGATAGAAAATACACTAAAGGTCATAAGTGTGCTGAGAAGAAATTATTTTACATAGATTGTGAAGAGGAAGAATAAAATGAAGAAGAGGAGGATATACACTAGGAACCAGCCCTAGAAGAGGAAGAAATGAATCTGACCATATCGTGTAATGCACTGGCGGGAATTACCACTCCTAAAACTCTCAAGATAGAAGGACATATCAAGAAGAAAAATGCAATAGTGTTGATTGATTTAGGTAGCACCCATAATTTTATTCATTGTAAGGTAGCCAAGGAATTAAATTGTTTCCTATACCCAGCACCAGAATGTCAAGTGATGGTTGCAAATGGAGGAACTATAAATTGCTCTGGAAAATGCCATAATATCAAGCTAACCATGGGGGAATATGTATTGACTAGTCCAATGCTTTCCATTCCTATGGGAGGTGCTGATGTTGTACTAGGAGTACAATGGTTACAATCTTTGGGGACGATAGCTTTTAATTTTCAAGAACTTTTCTTGAATTTTTTTTTCCAGAAGGAAAGGAAGTCGAATTACGGGGTATTGCGGGAAGCCGGGAAAGATAATAAGCTCTAATGTCATGACAAAGCTTCTAAAGAAAGAACAACGAGGCGTAATTGCACAATTATGCTCACTAGAAGTTCCAACATCAAAATCATCTATTTCTGCAGATCTCCAACAAGTCTTGGACAATCACTCCAAGGTGTTTAAAACTCCCAAAGGACTCCCACCTATTCGTGATCATGATCATGCTATTCATTTGATTCCAGGAAGTGTTCCTCCAAACATCAGGCCTTATAGATATCCTTACTTCCAAAAGAGCGAAATTGAACGTATGATTGCAGAAATGTTAGAGGCGGGTATAATTCAAACTAGTCAAAGTTCTTTCTCTGCTCCTGTAGTATTGGTACACAAGAAGGATGGATCATGGCGAATGTGTCCGGATTATAAGGAGCTCAATAAGCTCACCATTAAAGATAAATTTCCCATTCCTGTGATTGATGAATTATTGGATGAATTACATGGAGCAATTTATTTTACCCAGTTGGATCTTCGTTCAGGATATCATCAAATTAGAATGAAGACTGAAGATATTCCAAAAATAGCATTTCGAACTCATGAGGGTCATTATGAATTTTTTGGTCATGCCTTTTGGCCTTACCAATGCACCTTCTACATTTCAAGGGTTGATGAATTCCATTTTCAAACCCTTCCTTAGAAAATTTGTGCTAGTATTTTTTGATGATATACTAATCTATAGCAGGTCTTGGAAGGATCATGTTGAACATGTTGACAGAGTGCTCAAACTATTGCAGGAGAAACAATTATATGCAAAAATATCCAAATGTTTCTTTGGAGTACAAGAGGTGGAATATCTGGGTCATATTGTATCTCACGAGGGTGGTAAAGTAGACCCTAAAAAAATTAAAGCCATTAAGGAATGGAAAGTCCCCACAACCATAAAGCAGTTGCGAGGATTTCTCGGGTTAACAGGGTATTATCGTAAGTTTGTTAAGAATTATGCAAGAATAGTAGCACCTCTAACAACATTATTGAAGAAAGATGCATTTTCATGGACTCCTGAAGCAACTAAGGCCTTTGAACATCTTAAAGCGGAAATGTGCCTAGCACCGGTCTTATCTACGCCAGACTTCACAAAAACCTTTATTGTGGAATGTGATGCCTCAGGAAATCGAATTGGTGATGTTTTAATGCAGGAAGGAAGACCCATTGCTTTTCAAAGTTTTCCAATCAAAGGAAAGTATTTACAAAAACCCATTTATGAGAAGGAAATGTTAGCAATACTGCATGCACTAAAGAAATGGAGAACTTACCTAATGGGAAGACACTTCAAGGTAAAAACTGATCATGATAGTCTTAAACACTTTTTGGAACAAAGACTATCTTCAGAAGAGCGGCAAAAATGGGTCACAAAGATGTTGGGTTATGACTTTGAAATAATCTACAAAAAAGGAAAGCTTAATGTTGTTGCAGATGCACTCTCAAGAAAGAATGAAGAGGTGGAAGCATTGCTTTGTGCCATTTCTATTATCCAACCGGATTGGATAACCGAAACAAGAGATGAATGGAAGAAGGACAAAGATGTATGGACACTCATTCAAAAGTTGCAGCAAGATCCTAGTACATCTGATACATTTAGTTAGAAAAATGATTCCTTATGGTACAAAGATCACTTATATCTTTGTAAGAATTCCCAACTAAAACAAAAGATTCTTCTGGAATTTCACACTTCTCCTTTAGGAGGACACTCAGGATTTTAAAAAACTTACCACAGGGTGAAGAAAGAATTTTTTTGGGATGGCCTTAAATCTGATATTCAAAATTTTGTGGCGAAATGTTTGGTTTGCTAGTAGAATAAAGTTGAGACAACTAAGACCCCGGGACTTCTACAACCTTTATCCATTCCAAGTCAACGTTGGGAGTAGATTTCAATGGATTTTATCACAGATTTACCTAAGTCCGAAGGAAAGAGTGTCATCATGGTGGTAGTTGATAGACTTACCAAGTATGCACACTTTTGTGCATTATCTCATCCATTTAAAGCAAGTACAGTTGCTACTACATTTATGAACAGAATTCAAAAGCTACATGGAAGCCCAAGGGTTATTGTGAGCGATAGAGATCCCATTTTTACTGGAAATTTTTGGACGGAGTTATTTTCTTGTTTGGGTACTCAATTAGCTCATAGCTCATCTTATCATCCTCAATCGATGGTCAAACTGAGATAGTAAATAAATGTTTGGAAGGATATCTTCGTTGTTTTGTATCTGATAAACAAACACAATGGGTCAAGTGGTTACCTCTTGCTGAATGGTGGTATAACACTTCCTTCTATACTGCAGCAAAAATGACCCCATTTATGGCACTTTATGGATATCATCCACCATCCATCACATCATCTTTAAGGGAAAATTCGAAGGTTGAAGCAGTGGAAGATCACATCGAGCATCAGCAAGAAGTTCTCCAACTCTTAAAGGATAACCTGAATTTGGCACAAAATCGAATGAAACAACAGGCAGATCAACATCGTAGCGAGAGAAGTTTTGATGTAGGAGATTGGGTATTTTTACGGCTACAACCATACAAACAAAAGTCCCTCAAGCAAGCAAAGAAGGATAATAAATTATCGCCAAAGTACTATGGTCCTTACAAGGTGTTGCAAAAGATTGGTACTATGGCATACAAATTGGAGCTTCTTGATTCTTCGCGAGTGCATCCATTTTTCCATGTTTCATGCTTAAAGAAGGTTATAGGTGAAAATCTTCCAGTTCAAACAATATTTCCAGAACTTGATGAGGAAGGAAAAATCATATTGGAACCTAAAGCGGTCACGGAAACAAGAACTCGATAGCTACGGAATCGATCAATTTCAGAGTATCTCATCAAGTGGAAGAACTTACCCACTGAAGATTCTACATGGGAGGATGAGAAGTTTATATAGAAGCACCCAAAGCTACTCAAGCGTTGAGGACAACACTTTTTTGAAGGAGAGGGGCATGTTAGGTCCCTATATTACTAGTATAGTCCCTTATTATTATTAGTGTAACCCCCTTATTGTTATTATTGTACCCTTGTAACCCCCATTTTGTTATTATTGTGCCCTTAAATTATTATTGTTAGGTCGAATAGGATTACATTGTGGCCCACTAGGATTACATTATGGCCACATGGACTCCTATATATAGAAAGGAGGTTTTGTAAATTGTATCATCCAATAATTGTTCATTTATGTAATGTATTGGAGGTTTCCCCCTCGAATTGGCTTGTTTCTAAGGCATTCATATCTCTTTTCTTCTATTTTTGGAGCTAGTTACACAACAGTGATTTCACACTTGAATTCGCCTAAGGACAACCACCAAAGCCTCCTTAGGACATCAAGGGAGCACACAATGGAATAAATGTGGCACACAATGGAATCATCCCCCTCTCTTGGGTCACCATCCACAATGTAGCAAGGGAGGGGACGAGGATTTGAATTCTCCTATAAAAGGCCACCAAGAGATGAAAAACTTGAGAGCACACTATTATGCTGGCCAGAATTGCCCCAAGAAATATCAATAGTGTGTGATCCGGAGCAGAGATAGAGGGGACTCAATTGTTGGCCATCCAACAACTTTAGTCCACCATAGTAGAGACATGGATACTTTGCACCGAGGCAAGCTTAGAAGTAGAGACATCCTTGCATCGAGACTTAGAACCCCTAGTTCTAAGGGCCCCTTGGCAAGTGGGTTAAAGTTTCATCCCCATTTCCTACTAGCACTCAATAAGAGGGGCTATAAGTGCCACCGTTTGGATTATTGCAGTTGTTTGACTCTATTTAGAGCTTTTGTCTTATTTTTTTAAGATTTAGTTTAATTTTTATGGTTGAATATTGTTGTGGAGGTAAATCCCCTCTGCGGACAGAGGCGATCCCTACTAGCCCAGATCGGGTCTAGCAACAATCGTATCATGCTAAGGTGAAAGTTCCTAATTGCAATAGACCAACTTGCGATGAAGGCCTACCTCGAGTCCAACGCTTTTGTTCGTAGAGAAGATGGTGCTCCCGTTTCCTTGCTCCAGCAGATCACAATCCTCTCTCTCGCCGCGATCGAACACCTACACACACAAGAAACACGACAAACACAAGCATAAAACCCGATATATATTCAATTATGTATCAGTCAGAGAAGACACAACCCATGATCATAATGAACAATACGAGTGGAACCATAACCAATATTCGCTTATCATTAATTCATACAAAGGAAAATACAACCTAGCTCTGACGTTGAACCTTCCTTCGGCGGGTCGTCAGCGGAATACGTCTCAGTAAAGCTTTTCGGGAATGGGGACAAGCCTCTCTCTTGGATCGTCAATCTCCTTGCTATGGATTTGGCACTATGAGGACTATCAAAGCTCTTGCAGCATTCTTTAGGCTATGAAGGCTCTTGGAGATTCAACCATTCAGCCTTTCAGCTATTCAACCCGTTCAACCATTCAGCCCCTTCATCAATGGATGAAGGCTATATTTATAGAGAAGAGGAGGAGCTTGGGATCCCTACAATAGTGGAAGGGAGGCCTTATCCCTTGGGAGGTTCCCCATAAGGTGGAAACAAGAGGCCAAAGGAGGAAGGCCGTGGTTATTCAGTCGAAACCACTCCTGATGACTCATCCACGAAGTTGTTGTAATCGAAACTTCACCTCTTTTTTTTTTTAACTTTCCATAAGAAGATTGGTGCGGGTTCTCAACTGGGACAGAGCACCAATTGGCACGGGCTCAGTGTTAATTTTCCTCATTGGCATGAGGAAATAACGGGCTACCAACGCCAAGGCAAAAACAGGTGTTTTTAGGGGTCTGCTCAGGAAATGATCAACAGAAGGAATGTTGTCATCATGGAAAGGGATGCAATGATGGTATTTGCAAGGCATGACACTACTTATTGGTCATAGAAATGACCCTCCAATGGGCGAGATGGGGATTGCAGGGACGGTGAAAAATTACTGTGTAACAGATGCCCCCTAAAGCATGAGGCCCGAGAGAGAGAGAGGGGTGAAATGATTTACGAGAACGTGTCCAACTGAAAACATTGCCGTCAGAAAACCTGTGTAGACAAGTACAACTGATATCTCAAATACATGATATATGTGGTATGGGCGCAGCCATCCATAACAGAGTATACAATAATCCAGACCCAAGGCATGGACGCAGCCATCCAGTAAGGATCGATATATAGACTCAGGTATGGTCGTAGCCATCCAATGAATGAGTCATGCAACCAATCATAATAATCCAAAAAATTGCAACCTGGACTCTAATAGACAAAATCCAGGGTATTGCGCTCCATCTTGACCTGAACAAAGTATAAGTTCAAGCATGCGAATAAATGAGCTGAAGTCGAACATGCAAGAACATCGCCTGATTACCAGCCAATGATGAAAGTTGTTAACAGACGCGAGAGGTACCACCAATAGTGACAATGGCCCTCAAGGTACTATAGGTACAATCTACGGCATGTGAATAAGTGAGTTGGCATCAAACACCCATAAAATCACTCGATCGGAGGCCAATGATGAAAACCTCACGTCGAACGTGAAGAACCTACCATTGAGGCATGCAGTCTCTAAGGTACCAGAAAGGAGTCTCTAGATCAGCTTCCTGGATAATGAGCTGAAGTCGACAGGAAGTGACCTTGATTGAAGGTGGGCCATAATGTTTCCCACATCATCAACGCGAGACAGAGGAACATAATGTCTTTGTGAATCAAGATCAGATGAGAATCAGAGGAAGGTTGAAATTTTGCAGAGGTCAACTTCTCTTGAACATATCGGCGGCACGACAGTGGATTTGGTAGTATTTGAAATCAAAATATCAAAGGTCATGATGACGAGGCAAAGAGCAGATGAAAGGTAAAAAGGGATTACCCAAACCCACGGAGGCAATCAGATAATGAGGTGAGATGTCCCCAACCCAACACGAATGCAGACAAGTGCCATGTTCAAGAGAAACATACTGTCGACATGACGATTATACTGGTTCCATTTTTTCCCACCATTTCTGGCGAGTACCTCTTTATTTTTACACAAGCTTGAAGAGGATACCATATGCTTGTCATATAAGTTCGTCCTTCGGATGAATCCATCCTAGTACATTTAACGAGCCCTAGGAAGGAAAAACTCGAATAACGTCATTACGACTGAATCCAATGTCATCAGGGTTTAACGAGTCTGACAAAGGAAGAACTCGACATCTTTTCATGTTTAGAGAGTTTGAAAAGATAGCAGAAAAGTAAACTCCAACGGTCCCTTTTCGTAAATAGTTCCTCAGATCCGAAAAGGTAGAAAACTATGTCCGAGAAAATATCCTTGTTGTGACAGGCTAGGGTATTCCTTTTTCGTAAATAATCTATCCCAGCCTGAAAAAGGGGTAAACGTATACTAGGTAGATGTCGTTTTGCAGCCACTTTAACAAGATCAAAACGACAAGTGACTCGGCAATCTTTTCAATTTTCAAGAGTCAGAAAAGAGCTGAAAGTTGACTCCTCCTAGAGGAACAAGTGGTATAAAGGGTAGCTACTGGTTCTGGTAATGGTGGAACTGCTCAAACCAAATAAAGGTCAAGAGGTTGGATAACAAGACCACTCATCACAGCGGTTCCTCAGGAACGGGTAAAACAATCAAGTGAAGGCATATGATCGGCCAAGCAGATAGTGACGATGGAATGAGAAAACCAAGACTCATCTAGCAAAAACAGGCTGATAAAATGCCAATCACAAGAGGTAAAATGGGAATGGTTTCATTTTTACACAAGCTTGAAATTAGGAAACTCTACTTGAAGTTGGTTTCATTTTTACACAAGCTTGAAACAAAGATAAACTATGCTTGAAACCAGTTTCATTTTTACACAAGCTTGAAACGGAAACAAACTATGCTTGAAAAAGTAAGCATGCCCCTAGCATGGTGACTCAATTCAAGGTACATGCCCCCCAAGCTTCAGTCCATGCACCTGAGTAAACAGATGGAGGGAGTGAAGGTTCAAGTTATGAGATCTAAGAAAGACTCGACTGGGATTTTACGAGATCTGATCAAAGACTCGAATTGAACAGGAATGTGTTTCATTATTTTAATGAGGTTGACACATTAAAAGAACTATCCTCGGGACACCTTGTTTCATGGTTTAAGGAGCTTGGCACAAGACAAGGAACTCTGCTCCGACAACCTTGTTTCATTTTTTAAGGAGCTTGACACAAGACAAGGAACTCTACTCCGACAACCTTGTTTCATTTTTTAAGGAGCTTGACACAAGACAAGGAACTCTTCTCCGGCCAGCTTGTTTCATTTTTTAAGGAGCTTGACACAAGAAACTAACTCTGCTCCGACGACCTTGTTTCATTTTTTAAGGAGCTTGACACAAGACAAGGAACTCTACTCTGGCCTCATCATAATGAACAAGAAGTCATCGCTTCCAAGAGTTCCCTCCCGATGGAAGGGAGAAAACATCACGGAAGTCAGGACCCAATGCCCCCAGCACCTGATGCACAATGGCACTATCACTGGGTACAGGCACGGGGTAGGTAGCCACATAGTTGACCTGCGATGGGGCAGATACAACGGGTGGATAAAAACCAGGAAGGGATGATGGCGGGCCAACTGCCATTTCAAGACCAAAGAACAAGAGCTGATCAATGGTCACGATCCGTCCTTCATGCGGAAAACAGACCACACGAAAAAGGGAGGAGACAAGCGCTCCCATGGCATAGGTGTAATCGTGCCCCAAAAGTAGATTGAAATACAAGGGGCCTGGAAAAACCATCACGTTCATATGGACGGTTTTACCCTCCAATGTAATAGGTAACCTTGGAAGGATCCCTAACGGTTGACTAGTTCTTCTGTTAAACGCCAACAGATTCTACGTAATAGGCACAAGCAGCGGCGAACCAAAAGCATGCAAAGTAGTTTAGGGTAGAACACTAACAGACGCACCTTCATCTATAATAGTGCTAGGTATGACTAGACCAAAGGTTTGTACCGTTATCTCAAAAGGCACATAAGATGGAAGACGGTATCTTGAAAATCAATTCCAATCAAAGGAAGCGACCAAACTACTCGGAGGAGCTACCATCAATTCGAGATGGTCTTCCCCTGGTGTTACTGAAGAAGAAGGAGCATCCTCCATGACCTCCATCTCAGAGGTGGGAGGGGAATCCTTCGGGACCTCCATCACGGGAGGCGAAGGAGCAGCTTCTTGAGATATAGGGGCAGGAGAATCTTTCTCCAAGTCCGAGGAATTTGAAGAACCAAGAAGAACCTGAGGGATGTGAGGTCCAATCTCAACGGAAAATAGATGGTGCACCGCAGACGGGGCCAACTCAATAGATCCAATGGCCAATGGTTGGTCACGGACGGATTTTTGAATTTGAATTTCCGAGGGAGCGGGATCGACCAAGGATGACTGTTGACCAATCGTAGGATCAACTGGTGGAGGACTCAAAGAAAGCTGTTTATGACCAGCCGGGAGGCATGGTGCAGAAACATTCGAGTTGTCCAAAACTCTCTTGGCTTCATCCATATATGGACAAAGGTGAATGGCATGATGCCCTTCACACAACTTACAGGGATTAGTGAGCTTACCCTGTTTCTTAGGAGCCTTACCAACACCAGTTGAAGACGTGCCCCCAACCTGACTCCCAGAAGCCAAAGGCAACGGTGGACTACCATTGGACCATACTTTGAGTACCTTGGGAATGCCAAGGAAATCTAGAAGAAGGTGATCTCCTGTGCACAACATGCAAGAGAACTTGACTTTCCACGGAGGGTTGGAAGGTTTATCAAGAGGAGATGTTTCGGAAGCAATAGTTGCAGCCTTAGCCTCTCTCTTATCGGACTTCTTCTTCTTTGTCTTCTTCTTCTTCTTCTTAGCCACCTGGTTACTTGAATCCAGACTTTCACCCGAGGTGAGGTAGAGAAAGGAGGACACGAGAAATAGGAAAAGAAGAGGAGAGGTCCACCTTGGAATCAACATGATGTTGTTCGGGGGGAGGAACTGATTGAGCAGTGAGTCGGGACTGTCCGGGACCACGAGAGGTTGAAAAAAACCAAACGAGGCAATCAACGGTTAACCCGGAAGGGACAAATGTTGCCATATAAGAACACCAATATTTCCAAAAGGAGAGGAAAAGGTCCACAGATTTCCCATCGGAGAAGGATTCCTTGGTTGGTGAACTCGGAAAAGTTGTATCGAAACGATCTTGAAAACAACACCCTAAGGAAACTAAACTTAACCGAGGAATATTGCAGTGGGCGGTTAATTTTAAAACATTGAAACTTAGAAACCTCACCGTTTCATGTTTTAAGAGTTGAGAAATGGTTGAAAGGTGACTCTATCTCTTTCAGTTTTGAAGAAAGCGTGAAAGGACAAGCGCTTGGTGATCCTTTCAAATTTAAAGAGTCAGAAAAGATCAAATGACTACTCAGGTAATCTAGGCAAAGGGTGTACCGAATAACCGTGAACTGCAATATACACCTTGGTTTCAAAATGAAAGAGAAATCAACCAAGAACTTTCCGTACGTGCAGGCAATCTCCCCGAATGCTGTGTCCGGTGTATCACAGGTATAGGGCGGCAGACTCGGCTTCCTATGGATAAAGGATAGCAACCTAGTGGGGTCTCCCTTTACATATGCGATGGTACAAGGAGCACAAGTCCGTACTAGTGCTATCTAAAGCCAAGAGGCGAACGACAGCTACTAGGTTTAACGACGCCGGAACACGTCTCTAGCCTAGACCACTAAATATTTTGTTAATGTTTCAATGTTGCCTTAGTGTAAATTGAATAAATTTTAATGTTGATCTTCAATTATGTCTCGGTTTCAAGGCCCTATTGCATGTCATATGACAATCTCCTATATGCAGCTATATGAGAAAAGAAAACTTTTCAATTCGATGAATGCTATCTAGTTAAGGGAAGAGCTTCAAACAATGATGTGACATAAAACAACACTACAAACGAAATATTTTCCAAACTAGATGACTTTCACTATCCAAAAGTAATTTCAAACATTCAACGATGCGAATAATGCAATGTAATTTATGCAAAATTCTCTTTTTGAAAACTATGCAATTGTAATCTATGCACAATTTCCCTTTTCTTTTCAAATGATAAGAATGCACTCAATGCATTTTTCAATGAAATGAAAATCTACTTAATGCATGCTTTTAATGAAAGAGGATGCACTCAAAGCGATTTTTAGTTTTCAATCATTAAACAATGTGATCTAAGTCCAATGATAAATCTCAAAAAATAATTTTCGATGCAATGTGATCTAATGCATTTAAACGAAAAGAAAACTTTGAGACGAAAACTAAATGAATGCAAATCTTCTAGATGAATGCAAAACAAACACTAAGAATGAAATCGTTGTTTTAAACACTTTGTAACGAAATTCTCAAAAGGTGACAAAACACAAAGAGGACTTCCAAAGCATGAGATCAAAACAAGGCATTCATTCCCTTTTACATCAAGTAATCATCGAGAAAAGACATTTCAAAGAAAGAGCAATGTAATCTATGCTCATACAGTGAAAATACCAGAAGGGAAAGATACACTAGTGAAGGATTTAGGGAAAAAGTCTCAAATTTCACACACCCTGAAATTGGCACGACTTTATCATTGACAACTAGCGCCAACTGGCGCGACTTGCTCACTGACAACTAGCGCCAATTCCCAATTGGCGCGGGTTGCTAACTGACAACAAGTGCCAACGCCTGAAAATGAAAAAACAAAGAATTTCTCCCAACCAAGACCAGAGTCACCACTTCAAGCAGAATCTCCAAGACTCAAATGAACCATGTAATCTAGGCTCAAAGCAAGACAAAGTGGAATTCGAATGAAGAAGAATCCAATCACTCAAATAATGCAATAAAACGATAGACAACCACCAAACAAATGCAGAGAAGAAATCACAAAGTTGACTAAACATATAGAAACCAAAAAATCCCATGGGACGCTCGACACACAATAGCACCTAGATGCCCTAGGGCTAGAATGTAAAATCGATAGAAACGGGCAAACAACCAAAGGATGAAGGTCACAGTTAGTCAAACAATGCTCTAGAACACTCAGGCAGTTGTAAGAATGAAACCAAACACACAATTCAAGCTCAGAAAGCTCAAAACAGAGTAAACCCTAGCACCTTACAGGATTTGCGCGACTGTAAGGCGGAATCTAGCACCAGAACAGGATTGGCGTGGGTAATACACTGGCAACATGCGCCAATGGGCGCGACTGTCAGGCTATTAAGCACGCTAGTCAAGTTTACTATGTAAAAAATAAAAATAAGCAATCCAAGAAGCAGAACAGTGATGTTGGAGCTCAAACCAAAAGCCAAACTCATGAAAAGAGCCAGCCAAAAGAGTTGATCAAGCAAGAAAAGTCAAGAATCGACCGAAAGACAAGACAATACTCCAAGTGTTCAGTTCATAAACTAAACCAGAGATTGACTGAAGCAGCATTCATCTACTTTCGCTAATGCAGAGCAAGAGCGTTTCGAAGGCTATCTCGCTAAATTCAGGCTTCGTCTGTAGTTTATAAAGCAAACAACAAAATAACTCCCCAGTGGATCCCGATTAAGGTCGCCCGATTTGTTGTGGAGGTAAATTCCCTCTGCGGACAGAGGCGATCCCTACTACCCTAGACCGGGTCTAGCAACAATCATTCACGCTATAGTGCGGGTTCTTAATTGCAAATAAACCAACTAGCGATGAAGGCTTACCTGGAATCCAACACTGTCGCTTGTAGAGAAAGTAGCGCTCTCATTCCTTAGCTCCGGTAGATCACAATCCTCACGATCTCCGTGATCGGACACCTGCACACGCAAGAAACAAAACAAACGCGGCGTAAAACTCAGTATATGCAACTATGGAGACGAGGAGAAGACATAACTCGTTACTATAATCGTAAAGCAAAAGGTGGAGCCTGTCCCAATAGTCGCTTATCATTAATCAATTAAAGAAGAATACAACCATAGCTCTGACGCTGAATTCTCCTTCGGAGGGTCGCCAGCGGAACACATCTCGAAAAATCCTTTCGGGGATAGGACAAACCTCTCTCTTTGGATGTCTCGACAATGATCTCCTTGCTTGGATTTTGCCTTAAGGGAATGAATCAAGGCTCTTGCAGCATAAGGCTCTGATGGCTCTTGGGAACTTGGAGACTAGCTTGCAAATGAGATGAGCAAGCTTTTATAGATGGAGGAAGGGGAGTTGGGATCCATATAATCATGGGATTGGCCCTATCCTCAAGGAAGCTTCCATGAGAGGTGGCAAACCACTTCCTCTACATGGAGATCCGGAGCCAAACCTCCCAACTCAAATTAGATACCAGTTTCTGGATCAGTTAGGACGAAACTTCCGCCATTTATTTTTAAAAAACATTCCTTAAAATGGTTGGCGCGAGTGCGACTCTGGGACAGAGCGCCAATTGGCGTGCCCTCTTTGAAGGATTTCCCCCATTGGCGCGGGTGTAACACAGGCTAGTCGTGCCAAGGATGAAAAGGCTATTTTTAGGGTTTTTCACAAGGAGTTGTCTTCAGGGCAATGAAAGTACATGTTCAGGGGAATGCCATGAAAGTGCTTTCAAGTTATGTCACTTTGCTGCGAATGCGAACAGAGCCCTCCAATTACAATATCGGGATGAGATGCCAAGGACGGTGGCGTTATTTACCCTTCTGTTGCCTTTAAAGAAATGTTATTATTGTGGAAAGAATGGTCATATACAGAATGAATGCATTAAGAAGCAGGAAAATGATGCAAAGAAAAAGTTGGCGATAACAAAGCATAAAGGATTTTTTTTGAAGAAGATGTTGAAGAAGATGAAGATTTCAGTCACGAATTCTGACTGTTCACAGCTAACTGTGCCCTTTCAGCATCCAATGAGGACGACATCTGGTATGTCGATTCCGGTGCATCCTCTCACATGACAGGTAAAAAGGAATTTTTTGAAAATCTTGAAGAAAGTACATGTGGATCAAAAATTTATTTAGGAGATGATAGTGGATACGAGATTAGAGGCTATGGGGATATTCCATTAAAGCTACCAAATGGTAAAATCAGTCATCTTAAAAATGTGTTATATGTACCTGGAATTAAGAAAAATATAATATCTGTATCCATGATAACTGATCAAGATATGCAAGTCAAATTATTCAAGACTCATTGTGTCATAAAGGATTGCAGGAAAGAAATTGTTGCAACAGGCGTGCGCGTTGGAAGCCTATACAGACTGGATGTAAAGAGTATATCAAAGCGAGCCATGGTTGCAGGTGGATCGACAGCCGAACAACTCTGGCATCGGAGATTCGGTCATTTGAATTTGCAGGACCTCATGTTATTGCAGAGAAAAGGTATGGTTGAGGGGCTCCCTATCTTTCGTAATACTCAGTTAAATTGTGATGGTTGTGCCTTAGGTAAAATGCATAGAGAACAGTTTCCTGTGCATGATAGGAGGAAGGAAACAAATATTTTAGAACTAGTGCACACTGATATATGCGGACCTATGCAGACAAGGTCGCTAGGTGGAGCGTATTATTTTATGTTATTTACTGATGATTGCACTAGATATTCATGGGTTTATTTTCTGAGTAAGAAAAGTCAGACTTTCTAGTGCTTTATAGAATTTAAAACCTTGGTGGAAAAACAGTTTGGTAAGAGTATAAAAATTCTCCGATCTGATCAAGGGGGAGAATATAAGCTAGGGGAATTCATGAAATTCTGCAAATCTCACGGGATTGTTCAGCAGTTTACAGTGCCACACACACCACAGCAGAATGGAGTTGCAGAGCGCAAGAACAGAACCTTAGTGGAGTGTGCAAGGAGCATGTTACAAGGTAAGGGTCTGTCTAATAGTTTTTGGGCAGAGGCTATTAATACTGCTGTATATTTGAAGAACAGAAGTCCTACCAGGTATCTTGGCTTCAAAACTCCTTTTGAAGCTCTATATGGATTTAAACCAGCAGTAAATCATCTAAGAGTATTTGGGTCAAAAGCATTTGCCCATATACCCAAAGCTGATAGGAAGAAATTAGACCCTAAAGTTGTTAAATGCATCTTTGTTGGTTATGGCACAAAATTTAAAGCATATAAGTTGTTCAATCCTGAGTCTCATAAGATATTTGCAAGCAGGGATGTAGTGTTTCATGAACAGGTTCAAGAAGGGAAAGATGACATTGGTGATGATTGGCACATTCCATTGTTGATGGATGAAAGCAGCGAGGATGAAAGAGAGCAGGAGCAGAAATAGGAGCAGAAAGAAGAACAGGAAGAAGGTGATAATGCAAGCCCAATTAGATCTGAAGAAAAAAAATTTGAGGTAAGTCCCCTACCAAGGAGATCAGGTAGGAAGACTCAAAAACCATTAAGATTGAAAGACTATGCTTTGATGTCAAATATTTTGAACATTGTAGAGCCCACTAATTACAAAGAAGCTAGTCAATTTGAGGAATGGAGGGCTGCAATGAATGAAGAGATAGAATCTATTCTTAGAAATAACACTTGGGATTTAGTTGAACTGCCTAAGAATAAAACACCTATAGGATGTAAATGGCTGTTTAAACCAAAAATGAATGCAGATGGAAGTATTGAAAAACTAAAAGCTAGGCTGGTTGCAAAGGGGTACTCACAGCAAGAAGGCATAGATTTTGATGATACCTTTGCACCTGTAGCAAATTTAAACACTATCAGAATGCTTATCTCTCTAGCAACTAAACATAACTGGGAGCTACACCATCTCGATGTCAAATCTGCATTTTTAAATGGTGACTTAAAAGAAGAAATTTACTTTGTACAGCGAGAAGGGTTTGTAAAGCAAGGGCAGGAACATCTTGTTTGCAGATTGAAAAAGGCGTTATATGGCTTTAAAAAAGCACCCAGGTCTTGGTACGAAAAGGTTGATTCTTTCTTCTTAGAGTATGGTTTTCATAGAAGTTTAAATGACCCAAATTTGTATACCAAGTACAATAAGCAGGGGCAGATTATTCTGATTTCTTTGTATGTAGATGACATGATTATAACAGGAGATGCAGATGATTTAATCAGAGGAATCAAAAGGCTTATGGCACAAGTTTTTGAAATGAAAGATCTCGGAAGTCTTCATTACTGTCTGGGATTAGAAGTATGGAGAGATACTGGGCAAAATTTTCTTACCCAAGGGAAGTATGCCAGAAATCTGTTGGAAAAGTTTGGTATGGATCAGTGTAGATCAGCAGCGACACCTTTGCAGCAGAATTTGAAGTTGTGTAGTGATGATGGCACTAAGGAGGTTGATGCCACAATGTACAGACAGTTGGTTGGCAGCTTGATATATCTTACAACAACCAGACCTGACTTGGCATACTCTGTTAGTGTGTTGAGCCAATTCATGTCAAAACCACTTGAAAGTCACTGGGTAGCAGCAAAAAGCGTGTTGAGGTATCTTTGTGGTACTGTTAATTATGGCATTTTATACACTGACACATCTGATGTTATTCTAGTAGGTTTTTCAGATTTAGACTGGGCAGGTAACTTGGATGATCGAAGGTCCATCACAGGTTACGCATTCAGCATAGGATCCGGGGTCGCCTTGTGGACGGCCCGAAACGACACGTAGCCGAGAGATAATTTTAAGAACCCCTAAATTTATATATATAATAAATGGGCGAATCCCCATGATACATAGGAAAAATGGAGAGCGATTTTATTAATAATATAATATGTATATAATTTTTTGGCTTAGCTCTCCTTGTAGGATTATATTATCTTGTAAAATCATGGCGAATCACCGGTACAAATGGCGAATCACTACTGCAAAATGGTGAATAGTTGTCTAGTGGAGTTCAGGGTGTTGGTTCCAATGAAGATATGGTAGTTGAACCAAGAGGAGAAGGAAGAGAACCACCGAGACCAAGCATGGCACATGGTGACTCATGAGGGAAGTAGTTCTCATGCAGTTTGGAAAACACGTTCTTCTAGTTCTGCTAAGCGTAGTGTTGTTGCTCATGCTACTACTAGCACTGATATTGAGGTTGGAGAGGAGTTTGAGGAGAACTGAACAACAACGGGAAGAAAAGAAAACATGTTATTAAAAAAGTGTTGATAAACATTGGATCCGATCTAGGTGCCATGGTACCATAACAATATCGCAAAATACTTCAGATGTTCAACTATGGAAACATAATTTACATTACAACACCATCACGACTCTTACACAACCATATTTATGGAAATGATTTGATGCTGGGACTCTCTTAAAGGAAGACCTAGCATGGTAACTATAATAAGGTGAACTGCTTCTCACTTCTTCAAAATATTATTCCTTCTTGTGCCTTCAAAATCTGGATATTGAAAGGAATATGTGCCAGTTGCAGCCACCCTGCTGAATCTGTTAAAATTATAACCATCAACATGAAGAGAACCATTAGAAAAATTCAATTCGGAATTACCCATGTCATGCCCATGCCATGCCATGAATCTATTTGTAGCAGAATCCCACAAGTAGTAGCATTGGCACCCTGTATTTACCTGATAGCTCCATTGATTGGAGAGGAGGTCCACTCTAGAACTTTCCAATGCTCTCCTAGTATTGTTGTACAAATGATGTCTTGTTTTAAATTTGTACAAGGAGAAATACATTTTCAATATATGCATCTTTTCAAATCTGGTAGTTATAACTTATAAGTCCAAATAAAATATGACCCAAAGAACCATCTTGTTCTATAGGCATGACAAATCTGGCCAGATATCAATTACTGGCAAGTTGTTCGTGGATATGATGAAGTCAATTATGACTGAAACAGTTTTTACCCTGGATGAACCTTGACCTAATCTTACTTTCAATCATGAAATGTGGCCAGAATGGACAAGATAAAGGGATGAATTAGCTCTGGATTATAAAAAAATCTAAGCATTGAACTGTGTATTAAACTCAATCCCAGTTCAGTGCCATACACAATTCACAACAGTAATAAACACCTGCACAACAAGGAAACCTATTTTGGTGAAGTTGTGCGTGAATTAAGTAATCAGTGGGTTGTAAATTTATTTTTTGATTGCCTCAAAGAGAACATAACTGGTGGTAAGAGAACATAACTAATTATTAGATAGATGGCCAAAAATAAAGTGCATAAGGGTTAAAGTTAAGTGTTTTCTCATAGGAAGTCTGTGTAGACTTTAACAGTAATACACCAATTGAATCCAATTTAATATCTGACTTGCATTAAAGATGAAGCATGTAATAAAACATGCCATATAGACACAATCTTCAGTGACAAAATGAAAATTACTCAACGTTATTCTACTTCATACAATTCTTGGAGGTATCTTCACACTTTGGTAGGCTGTTTGTATATCCTCCTTTGATAGTTACTACTTTTTGTGGTTACAATTCTTCATCTGCAGATGCCTAATTAAAGGTTAAAATACACTACAATTCTCAATACAATAACCAGACAGCAAAGCCTCATGACTACCTTTAAATGATAGAAGAGATTCAGCGAAGTTACTGTCAATCATTCATCCATGATGTACCGCATTGTTCTACATCTATTCCTTTGTCATCATCTCTTTGATAGAACAATCTCAAAACAGGCTACCCTGCATATAATGTTTCACATTTGTGCTACAAAAATTCCCTATTATACTAAAGGGAATGTTAAACTCAACTTGATTCTTGTTTTGAAGGCTATGCTACAGAACAACAGCTCATATGCGTGCTGCTATCGAGAGAGTGAGATTCTAGCTGTGATATGACTTGTCACCAAATCTGGCTGGTGGATCTCCTGATGTCTTTGCTGAATACCCAACAGGTTTATTATTTTTCTGCAACTTTGTTCTTGGTGATTTGGGGGATAACAACTGCTTCTTTGCAAGGGATTGGTGAAATGTTTTCACAGGGATAGATGTATCTCCTGTTTGGAACAAACTGATAAAGCCAATATAAGATAGAGATCTAGTACTTCTTTGTGAATCAAATTCTCCTGCAGTTCAGGAAGGTAAAGAGCATCACTGAACAATGCTTTTAATATCGGCTATAAATTAAGGTAAAGGTCACAAGTCTATGCCACATTTATTGTCATTAAATGGACATGTGCTAGTGCATATAGAAGGGGAAGCATATCTAAAAGAACTGGGATTCCTCTTGAGATGGGGAGACAAAGTGGTAGTTGCTTCCTTTCTAATTCGTTTATCTGTGCTACAGGAAAGCTGCATTTTCACAACTTCCCTGGTGCCGGGTAAATTTTTACCTGGGGCAATATATCCATATGTTCCAGCAACCCCTGACATTACATTCATCTGACCTAGCTTCTCTACAATTCTAGCTAAACCAAAATCAACAATATGGGCCTCCAATTCAGAATCCAGCAATATATTATATGATTTAACATCCCTATGTATTATTGGAGGGGAACAGCCATGATGCAGGTAGGACATTCCCTTAGCAGCACCAAAAGCAATCTTATAACGAGTAGGCCAATCCAACGTTTCCCCTTGAGAAACATGAAGATGTTCATACAGGCTCCCATTTGGCATCAGAGCAGCTTGACAATGTTGACAATGGTTCATAGTGAAATGGTTGATACTTATATGTTTGACATATTGGGGTAGCTGGATGCATGTTCTCTTCCTCTCTCATTGTGGTTGGCAAGATGCGAACATATCAAAGAAAAGAGAAATGGGTGTATGAATTGAATGTTTTTTTCTACATATTTATTTATTTATTTATTTTTAATTTTAATTGTCCCTTTCATTATACTTATAGGACCAATATTCTCATATCATTATATTTGTATCCTCCAAGGATTTGAATTTAAAGTCTCTTTATTTACATAATACGACAATTGAGTTGCACATTAGGGACGCTTTCCTTAGAATATTATACCTTCTTTCAATTTCAATGAATTTGTGAGTAAACCTCTAAGATTGCTCTCTCAACTATTTAAATAAACCAGATTCCATGGTAAAAAAGTGTCCTTCCCAACAAAATAATTTTAATTTAGTCTCGTATTTCATGATCAATGTCATGGCAACATGGAACTTACAATGTGTCTTACAATAGTGGCACATTCATTTTATATAACCTCTAGGAAAAGAAAGTAGAAAATGATTCACATCAATCAACTAAACAAAACCCATAAAATTTCCTTTTCAATCTAAAAATAACAATATTGTGTGGTGTTCCACCAAGGAATATGATGTTTACCACCATGGAAAAGGACCCTAAACCGATTGGGAAGAAGAGATCAAAAATTGCTAATAGGCAATATTTTTTATCACAGGGGACTTTATAGCATTATTTGAAGGAAGGATAATCCCAAAAGGAGAAACTAACACTAAATAATTTCATTTGTAAATATTTCATAACGAATTTTCAAATGGTTTTAGGTATACATAATATGGTATAAATTGTTTGTAGGGTCTACAAGGTCAAACAGTTAATAATTGTTTAGAGATTTGATACAGAAATTTTCCCGATTTGAAATGTCTTATGTGGAATTATTTCCACCATTCTAATGATGGTATTTAAAGCTAATATAATGATCGACCTTATAACATTAAAATAAAAAATATCACTCAGATTCTCAAGCTTGTTTGAAAAGTTGTCAGGTGGCAGTAACATTTGCATTAGTAATGATGAACTTTTAACATCCCCCAACTCTCTTGAGGACTTTGGTTTATTTTATGCTTATAATATGTGGGAAATTTATCTAGAACAAATGAGGACATTTTAGAAGCTACACATAAAAGGGATATTTTAACACCCAAGGTGTATCTTCTAGTGTAGCTTATTTTACAGTAGAGGAATGGTGAAGAGATGTGTTGTGTTACATTTGTAAAAAGAGTGATTGTAGCAGCAATAATATCTAGACTAAAGAAACATCTTGATTACATTTCATTTGTCATTAATCACTACTTATCTGTATCAAAGTCTACAGATTGTGGGAATAAGTAGCAAAAAAAACAGAGATTTTTTTTTCAAGGTAAATCAAAAGGCAAAGTTGGCATGCCTTAGTAAATCTGAACTAGATATGCAGCAGAGTAGCTTGACAATGTTGGCATGCCTAATATTCCCTAGAGTCTCCACCTCTGCTTGAAATCCCTTGTCTTGGACAGACTGCAGTTTCCTGTTGTTCCAGATCTATTTCACAGCAATAATATTATCATTTCCCAGTGTTGCCTTGTACACTTTGCCTGCACCTCCACTTCCAATAACATTATCTTCTGTCAATCTCTTCAGAATGTCTGACTCATCAAATTCTACCCTGTGAAAGGCTGTGAGATTCCATGACTCTGTACTTGATTTAACCTGAACAAAATTCTTGTATGTCTTATACAAGAAACCTATACCAATCAAGCAAAGTACTACTATCACAGCAATAACTGAAATTAATACCCTATATAGATGGCTTTCAGATCTTCCTTTCTGCTGGAAACATGAAGGTAGGATTAATGGCTCGCCTCCACAAAGGCCCGGATTGTCAAGAAAACTTTAATCATAGGCCAGATTATTGTAACCAAAAGGAACAGAGCCAGACAAAAGGTTTTCAGACACATTCAGAAAACTCAACTTGAGATTGTCTAACTCAGGAGGTATTTTCCCTGAAAGCAAATTGTTTGAGAGGTCAAGGATGTTAAGAACAGGCAGCAACCCAAGCGATGCAGGAATTGATCCGGTGATGCGGTTGTTGGCAAGGTTAAGTTGAGAAAGACCTTTCCATGATATTATTGTCTCAAGAAGCTCCCCATACAACATATTGTGATCAAGAGAAAGCCTTGATAGTGAGGATAAACTAGTGAGTTCCACTGGAATAGTCCCTGATATATTGTTGTGACTGGCCAGAAAGCTGCTGAGATTCCACAGTTGTCCAATGCCAGAGGGAATAGTTCCACTGAATTGATTGTTTGATATCTCCAACGCCCACAGACTGGCTGCTTTAGTGATTTGAGCAAGAATTTGGCCAGTGATTTGAACATCAACAACTTGTCATGCAATTGATATCCCATTTCCTAAAAGCACCATAGGAGCGCTTATCAACATGTTTGCCAAAGACTTGAATGCCCCATCTTAAATAATTTTGGAGATTAATATATTTGCTTAGAAATACTCTGACACAACTTTCTCCATGGCCAGCGCCCATGCAGCCCTCTCTGACAGTGTCTTGGCTAATGCGTACCATAACTATGAACAAGAAATATTGCATAATTAGAACAGGAATACCACAGATCACTTCAAGGCTCGGAATACTGCTTTGAACTCCACAATCTTTTAGAAACACCCAAATTTTATACATATACCCCTTAAAAGAATGATCAATTACCCACCACGCATAATTATTTATTCCAACCTATCAGGTGCCACTTTTTCTTCTTCAATGCCTATTGTCATGAAAAAGTTTTATTAAATTTATGATTATCCCTCTCCAAGAGCATTGATCTCAAGGTCAGCAGATTGGACTTTTAGAAGATGGACATAGCTGATACCTATTAGATAAGGTTCATCTGTTTGCCAGAGAGAAACACATGGAGCTTTGTTTACCGGTTTTGTTATCCCTGCTTCTCATTCCAATTTAGGCATAACTATTTGTTTCCAACCTATCATATGCCACTTTCTCTCCTTTGATGCCTCTTGTCATGAGAAAGTATTATTAAATTTATCCCTCTCCAAAAGCACTAATCTCAGGGTTAGCAGATTGGAATTTTAGAAGATGGGGATAGCTGATAACTATTGGATAAAATATGAAGGGCGGTGCAACAAGTGTATCAACAACATTGTATTATGAAATAACTCTTCAACCACCATCCAAAGTCCAATATGAATGAAACAAGGTGCCCCCTTATGGATTAATTGCCCATGTTTACCCATGACTCCATATGAGTCTTTTGTTGAGGGACATGATACTTTAATATTTCTCATATTGCAGTTCCTAATATTACTTCTATTTGGAGGTCAAAGGTGGCTTTCATTAGATTTTAGAGGTGATGATGCTCATTCCTAGAGCGTTTTTATGGCAAGACTCAAGTCTAGCCATGTCAGATTGACTAAGAATATAGATAATCTCATATGGTCAAAGAACCACTCTGGGGTTTACATCCCAGAAGCTAGATATGTTGCTATTAGTTTATAAGGGGAGAAGAGGAATCATGTTTGGTGGAGGAGGAGAGTTTGGATATTTAAATATCCCTCAAAGGCAAAATTTTATGTGGTTTGCACTAAAAAAAATACTTGACTTGGTATAATCTTTTGAGAAGGAATAGAGAAAGAATCGATAGGTGCAGTTTATGCAGGGTATGTGAAAATACCAATAAACATCTTGTCATGGACTGTAACTACATTATGCAAGTTTAGAGGGAGATTAAACATTTGACTAGGTTGAAAAAAGTATGAATTGGTGGCATAGTTGAAAATGGTGTAAGAGGTTGGTGCCATAACTCTTCAGTGAAAGATTACAAAGAACTTCCTTGAATCCTAGCTTGGGTATTTAGCAAGCTAGGAATGTAAACTTATTTAAAGATAGGCAAATTCTTCCTATTCAATGTGCTTTTCCTATTTGATGTGGTTTCAATTATTTAAAAGATTTTTCCTCAGATGACAATCCCTAAGCCTCCTAGGCAGATTGTTCTAGAAGTGGGTAAGGATGGTGCATGGGCATACTTTGATGATGACCCCTATTTCTATGGATTAGGGAGAAGTGCTTTATATAGTGAATCTCATAGCATTTACTTTAGAGTTGGATTGGGGCATCAAACCAATTATCATGTTCATCTAATGGCTCTAAAACTTATCAAAAATAAAAATAGGGCGTGGACTGGTTGTGGTCCACACAGTGATGCTACAATTCTGGCTTCCCATTGCTATTACATTGTATGATGATGAATCCTTTGAAAACAACTTCACTGCACCATTAGGAGTAAAATATTTACTATACAAATATCAATATAACAATGAATGAGAGCAGAGTAGAAAGAAAAATAAATTACAATAAAAGAGATAACAGATTGTTGCAGGTTACTTACTGCAGAAAAGGATAAGATACATAATGTAACAGAGACATACAAGATATTGAGACCAGAAGTAGCCAATTCATCCATTAAGAATACACCCTAAATGTGTGTGCGGGATGGTAAACTCGTCCATTGTAAGTTACAACAAGATCTAGCAAATGGAGTGATCTTAAATAATGTGGTAAGGTGCCAACTAGGGGAGCACTCCTTCGATATAGGTGATTCATCACTCATCATAAATTCAAACCAATTACAAGCTCAAAATAGTAAAGGCAGTTAAGGCTCTTTCTCCAATGACTCAACTATCTCTCCATACTCTCACACATATCACTATTAGTAAGTTAACATACCCTCAATAGATCAGGGTGAGCTAGCGCATACTCTCCAAGGACGTATCCAATTCACCCCTTAAGAATTCACCCTAAATTCTTCCTATTCAATGTGCTTTTCCTATTTTATTTGGTATCAATTCTGTAAAAGAGTTGTCCCCAGATCATAGTACCTAAGCCTCCTAGGAAGATTGTTGAAGAAGTGGGTAAGGATGGTGCATGGGCATATTTTGATGATGACCCTTAGTTCTATGGATTAGGGAGAAGTGTTTTATATAGTGAATTAACTTTAGAGTTAGCTTGGGGCATCAAACCAATTATCATGTTCAGCTAATGGATCTAAAACTTATAAAAAATAAAAATAGGGCATGGACTGGCTGTGGTCCACACAGTGATGCTACAGTCCTGGCTTCCATTTTCTATTACATTGTATGGTGATGAATCCTTTGAAAAAAACTTCACTGCACCATTAGGAGTAAATTCTTTACTATACAAATATCAATATAACAATAAATGAGAGCGGAGTAGAAAGACAAATAAATTACAGTCAAAGAGATTACAGATTGCTGCAGGTTACTTACTACAGCAAAGGATAAAATGCATAATGTAACAGACACATACAAGATATTGAGACCAGAAATAGCCAAGGAAGTAGCCAATTCATCCCTTAAGAATACACCCTAAAAGTGTGTACAGGATGGTAAACTTGTCCATTGTAAGTTACAACAAGCTCTAGCAAATGGAGTGACCATAATTAATGTGGTAAGGTGCCAACTAGGGGAGAACTCCTTCGATCTAGGTGATTCATCACTCATCATAAATGCAAACCAATTTTGAAATACAAGCTCAAAATAGCAAAGGCAGCTAAGGCTCTTTCTCTAATGACTCAACTATCTCTCCATACTCACACATATCACTATTAGTGAGTTAACATATCACTATTAGAAAATTAAGTCTGGAATAAGAAAATAGGACTTAAATTGAACTACCCAAAAACATGTATATGTATAAAATTTGGGTGTTTCTCAAAGACTTAGCACAAATCCATTTAGCCCTGCTTCAGTGTGCACCAAAGATTTAGACAAAGGTTACATATGTAGACTTTATCAGTATTTGATGCATTTATAACCTGGGCAACTTCAAGGACAAAAATGAATTGGATATGGATTGTTGCATATAGAGAAGATGTAGGCACTCTGTTCTCTTTGCATGTTCATGATCCATCCTTTTTGCTGACTCCAATATTTCCAATCCAAAATTGATCTACAGTGCCCAAAAATATTAATAGAAAACTGACCAGCTTAGACATACTGTTAGAAACTTGTAGCTAATTACTCTAAAAGTTTTTTACACACGTAAAGAGTAAATTTGAAAATTACAAGCCAAAAAGAGGTTTGCAATGTCAACTCACATTCCTTTAGGTTTGGTATAACTACTGTCATCTTCTAGTGGCAAGAATGTACCAAAAAGCTTTTTATCCCCATTCTGTAAGGTAGCCATTGAAAGATTGAATGGCCCTGCACCCTCTTTGTGTACTTGAAGAGCTGAAATACCCCAATCAGTTTGATATATAGTTACCCCTCCAAATCGTAAAGGGTGATTCACACTGATTGTCTTCCTTAAAACTTCCTTGCCATCCATATTCCATAGAGAAAGGTCTGAGTGAAATTGGGATACCTATACAAACAAAGGAGAGTTGTATCTTAATCCATTGGATACCTGCAAACCATGTCGTAAAGAGAGAGTTGCTTCAACATTGTTGTTTCAAAAAAAAAAAAAATTACCCCATAAATTTTAGATTCTCAACAGTAAAAAGTCAAGTTACGTAAAAGGAAGAGAAATAGTGTGTTAATAATGCCAGCTAGCATGCCTTTCCTTTCCTTTCTCTTTTAACATTTTTTTGTGTATAGGGTTTTTAAGAGGGAAAAGGGGTTGAAATAACACAAGCTCTGTGTGCTTCTCAATTGAGAAAGATAAATACCTCTCCATTTTCATAGTAATCAATGTAAAATTTGTTAACGTGGACTTCAGTCGCAAAAGCAGATATTGGCCTTGATAAAATCCCATTTGGATTAAGCACATCTCCCATCCTAAAGTTCAGGCTTTGAGGAACTGTAACTGAACCCCGATATGCCCCCGTGGAACTAAAGGTTGCTCCTGCCATTATGAGCAAAAGAGCTCCACGGACACCAATAGGGGCAAGCCTACCAGCAAGCCCTTTGAATCCATACAGAGCTGAATTACTCAAAAAGACCTGCAATCCATGAATGTTAAGAAACCAAACAAGATTAAATCATCCACGACATTATTAAGAAAGCTAGTCACAGATCAAATGCAGGATACATGAGATGGCCTCATTTCCCCCAATGGTATGACTATTTTAAAAATTTACCTCATATCCTGCACCCATCAGGAGAACACCAAGATCCTGAATGTGAGCTCTGGGAAGTGAATCTGCCACATCAAGCTTTAGGATGGCTGATCGAGACTTCATGAATGACCATCTACATGAAATGATCTATCACTATTAGAGAAGACCAGATTTGAATAGAATTTTTTTCAAGTGACAAGTCAAATATACTTTGATTCTCAGTTCAAGATTAAAAGTAAACTCACAACTGAAAACCGAGTCTATGTGAATTTATGAATGTGAGAGTCGGTGAGGTCAATGTATACAAATTTAAAAAGATAGTCAAATCTAATTCAAGAACCTAGTTGTCATCAAAAGAGATTATGATAAAGGTGTGGCAAAGGAAGAGGGCATCCTAAAAATATTCCCATATCAACTTAAAACCTGTACTAGGCTGAGGTCCAGGCTTCACAGTCTTATCTATCACAACAAGAAGGTAAGAACAGCAAAGTAAATGCACTTTTTAGACAAGGTATAAGAACCAAACAACGTTGCAATTTACATTCAAATGTCATCTTCCAGAACAGAGAGGCTGGTGCATGATGATACAACTCAAAAAGAGAGCAAACCTGCGAGCAACTTTAACCATTGGAAGTTGTGCTGTGGTAGTACAAGCCATCAATGATGCTGCCAACAAGATGCATAGACCAAGGAAATAAGGGGCTGTGTAAACATGATCTAAGCATAGCCCCAAGACCCAACGCCATGTGAGAAAGCCGAAAGCAGGATTGTCCTCTGGATACTTCTCAAAGTAGAATTGTGGACTTTCACCTTGCTCTATGAATGTGCCTGCATAGTATGAGAAGCATGATTGCACTTAAAACTTAAAATGACATAGAGGAAATGTCAGGCAACAAATGCACCTATTAACAGATTAGAAAGCAGAGGAATTTCCTCACTACTCTAGAGTTATTGATTCAGAGTACATGGATGAAGGCAGCGGTTCTGAATTTCTTGATTACAGTCTTGGCTTGATTGATATTTCTGGAAATTGGGGATGAAGACATGTCTTCCTTGTTGCTAGGGGTGTTTACGATTAGGGAGGAATCTCCTATAATGGGAATCTTGTTTTCCATGCATTGAGACAAAAGCTTGAGACCTTGGAAAATTGCTAGGGACTCTGCCTCATTGTTTGTCATTGTGCATGTCCCCCATACATATTTATACTCTTGTTTTCCACCAACGTCAATTATGTCCACTCCCTTGCCCCCACTGCAACCACCCCTGCCCCCCACACCCCCCCACACCACTTCCACCCCTTATTTATTTTTTGCTTTGGTAACCGGTTCATGTATTTTGCATAGACAGATCTTAGACAGCTGAAGGTCTGAAATGATGATTTTCAATATTTTGATTGAAAGAAGAAAACTTGTTAGTTAAGGCATTTCTTTAGGTTAAATTAGCAGTTGGTTTTGTGATGTGTCTATTTAAATAATTTATGGGTTATCCAGTGGTCCAACGTGTTCCTTGTTGTTATACATAACTGTTGCACTGCTATTTGAGCTCATGTCCATGTTTTCATTTTTCATGTTCAGTCATTCGGGAAAGCGTCCCGAAGATGAACTTGGATGAAGTTTTTGAGCAAAATAATGATGTTGCTAAAGCAGTTGAAGTGGAACTTGAAAATGTAAAACTAAGAAAAGAGTAAAATAAAGTTCATGTTCGGTCTATGTTTTTAAATAAGGATGAATACAAAATAAAAAATTCTTGCATATTTCTTGTTTGATATTCAGTGGGGAAAATACCTTCACTATATTTGCATATTGAAGGACAACTATTGCATTGCCTGTTATGATTTTGTGAATGGTTCTTCTGGTTTTGTAAGAGACGTTTTGAGCATTCTTTGCAATCATGTCTTCTTTTTGGATACAGGCTATGTCAAACTATGGATTTCAGATAGTGCAAACTCTCATCATTGATGTAGTACCCGCTGAAACTGTGAAGAAGGCAATGAATGAAATAAATGCAGGCAAGCATTCTCTGGCATATTGAAGTTAGAATGGAATTATGTATACACAACTACACCCTGATGTTGATTTCTTGCTCTTTATGATATTTTAAGTAAAGGAATAGATACTCTGTGGAACATGGCTGTTTCATCTTGAGAGATTCTTTGGTATAAAATTCTATTTTGTGGATAGCATCACTAATGTAGATTTGCTTTTAAAATCCAGTATCTTCTCCTAGAGATAACCTTGCAAAAACAACACATGAACTCGCAATTTTTGCTCAAATTTTTCATATTTTTGGTTTAGTTGTCTTCTCTTTTCTTCACATTAATTTTACAGTGTTGTCCGTTTAATTCCTGTAAATTGTCTATTGAATCTCGATTTCAGCTGCAAGGGGGAGAGTGGAAACACAACACAAAGCTGAGGCAGAGAAAATCTTGCAAATTAAAAAAGCAGAAGCTGGAGCAGAAGCAAAATATTTGTCTGGTTTGGGTATTGCCCGTCAACGACAAGCAATTGTGGATGGCCTTAGGGATAGTGTACTTTCTTTCTTAGCCAATGTGCCCGAGACAACTGCAAAAGATGTGATGGACATGATCTTGGTGACACAGTATTTTGACACAATGAAAGAGATAGGAGCATCTTCAAAATCATCTTTAGTATTCATCCCTCATGGACCTGGTGCAGTCCGTGATGTTGCTGAGCAGATCAGAGATGGATTGCTTCAGGCACAGGCTCATTAAACCTTATAATGCTTTCTGGCTACAAAATAAAAATCTGCAAGATTACTTAGTTTCATGAAGGCCAGGGTAGTACTGATATGTAAATTTCCCATCCCAGCTTGATATATTATACAGACCAAAACCAAGTTATTGTGCAGATATTCCTATTGTCAATGTCAATGTGCATTTTTGATAGCCATTTGCCTATGGGATATTCTGATAGACCCAGAGCAGTTTTCATGTCATGTTGTAAAACTAGATATATTATCTAGTTGACTGCTGCTGTATGAATCTATAATACTTCCTAATTAGTTAACTAGGACATATCCTATAATACTTTAGAGTATAGAGCTGGATGCTCAAATCTATAATACATTATTCTCAATATCCATTGCCGTATAATACGTACTAATGCCCATGCCCATCACCTTATAACACTTACTAGCTAGCTAATTCACGGGCATATTCACTGCTCCATGCCAGTTAGATGTTTAAATTTGTAATTAACATACTAACTAAGATTACAAATCTTCCAAATACTAATACAGTCTAATATTCCTAATATATTCTACAATTATAGCTTACCAGTTTGTTATGCACTACCTTCCCCGGATACCAATACTGTGACAGGGACAGATACAGTTTATCCACAATTGACTACTCCATGCCTATTGGATCTTGGATGTTCAAATCTGCAATATGGATCTCGGATGTTCAAATCTGCAATTAACATAAATTATTTGTCTTGTCTAATATTCGTAATATATTCTACAATTATAGCTTACCAGTTTGTTATGCACTACCTTCCCCAGATTCCAATACTGTGACAGGGACAGATACAGTTTATCCATAATTGACTACTCCATGCCTATTGGATCTCGGATGTTCAATTCTGCAATTGATATAAATTATTTGTAAGACAAAATCTATAGTAGAGTTACTAGCTTGTTGACTATCTACAGCATATTAAATGTCCAAATTTATAATTAATATAAACTCAAAACTGCTAAAGTTCTCTCATATGTATAATGTCCCAATCCCATTTAATTAACATATAAAGTCGGAAGTGTGAAAGTTCTTCACTTACCTGAGCTAGGAGGTGAGGTACTTGCGTTCGTTAGAAAGGACTTGTTCCTTCATGTTCGCGCTGAGGTCCTAAGGTCCTACATTTATTTAGGAGGGAGGGGAAAGCAAAGAAGTACCCTTGAAAAATATCAAGGGAGTAGAGTAATACCCTTGAAAAAAAATCACGGGTGGAGTAAAAGTAGAGCAAGTATTAAAGTGGAAAATTCCACAACGCCATTCTAGTTTAATAAAATGTAAGCCATCACATGGATAAGCACTACATGGATATATATGTAAAATCTCCATACCTCCGGAGCTCTGGACATCTCAATAGCCTCCTCCCCAAGTGAAGCAACTGCTAGGATGAGAAAACCTTCTGGCCTGTCCACTGCAGTGAACCCATACAGCGCTACCTTGGCAGCTGCATCTGTGCAGTAAATACCCCTACCAAACTGCACACCAAGAATAGATTTATCGGAATTGAAATAGAAACCAAAAAACTAGTTTTGATTTGTAAAAACAACTGATGATAAACATTTCTAATGCTATGAAAGGCACTTACCATGTAACCAGGTGCTGGAAGTGAAATTATAGCAGGCAGAAACCCTTGCTTTATGTGTCTAACTAGGTTGCTTGTCCGAGTGCCTACACAAATAACACACTATCAGGCACTTGAAGAAAAAACAGAGGACCTTTCTGCCTTTCAAGCTCAAGGTACAGTCCTGACTCAAAGGTCTTCCATGAGCCAACTCTACAGCTCAGTATGTGCATGTTAACCCAGCAAGAACTTTCAGGATATGGAAAACAGATATCCGATGCATTATTTGGAGTCGACCAAAGTAAGAGCTAATTAAAACATACCACACCATAGAAGTACTTTATTAGGCAGTTTAGAAACTTCATGGTAAGGATGAGCACTTGCATCCAACTTGAAAATGTTTTCTACCGTTACTCCAAAACACTGCAGAGACAGACCCAAAAACAAAATGGAATCATTGTGTCTATAATGTATCTCTTTCTACAGCAAAATGAGAAGAAGAAAAAAAGGGATGATCTGCATAATTGATTATTGAATTCAATAAGCAAAGAATAACTGAGATTTGTCTGCTTACTCCATCTCTGAATTGAATGGGCTCAAAGGTCTTCTCCAGGTACTTGAGAATCATCTTGTAATCATCTGCTTCTTTCTCTAGTGGGCTTATAGTGCAGCCCAGTTTGGAGTATCTATTCCCTAATGGATCATCAAGGATGGAGCCCGTCATATCCCCTATGAGTTGTGATGCAAAACATATGTCACGCACACTTTCCAGTGTAGGTGCTACCTATGATTACAGACAAAACTAAGATCAATTCTCCCATGTAAAGAATATGAGAACTTCATAGAATAAAATATATATTATGTCCTCCGAATGAATACAAGTTACATCCAGGCTAGGTTCTGACCACTTAGTACTAGGCCTGTCAAACAAAATGGAATATTTTTATTTACATTCTTGGAAGATGATGTAGCCCTCTCAAACATAGCAGAATATTTTATTGACATTACTGGGAAACCCTTGTATGGATTAAAAGCACATCATGTGCAACAATGTTTATAGTTTACCTCTAGAAGAATTCCTACAGATTTTTCAATTTTGGTATTGTTTTTTGAAATGCTTAGTTAGAAAGCAAGAAAATATGCATAAATATACTGTCTACTTTTTTTTTTCCAGGATACCGAGTCTACATATGTGTGAGTGAATATAAAATTAGGCAGGGAAAGATAGGGATTAGAAGACTGTCAAAAGTATTATATATATGTGCTTTGCTATCAAATCTTTGGTAATGCTCTGCTTCCAGCACCCTCGTATGAATAAAAATTGTGCTTCTTGTTTTCTGTGTTTATGATCTTTTGTGCAACTGTTGTTAGGAATAGAAATATCATTAAACCTGTTGGAATATGGAAAGTGTTTGATAATGAAACCGAACTTTCTTGTAATGGAACAGAATTGGTCTTGTAATAGTGTTATTATTGCATGGGCTTGACCTGTTAAATCAGTTAGAGAGTGTGTCAAAGGAAGGAATATGGGTTCCATTCCATGTGATATGGAATGAGACGGGATGTTCCTTGAGGCTGCTCTATTCTTCGTGACTGCAGGGAGGATTCTTGTAATGAATTGTCCTAGTGTTTTTCCTGATATCTATGTTTTCTTATATAAATGTGTGTGTTTTTTTTGTTGATTAATTTCTACCTGCTATGTATTCTGTCTGCAGATCAGTACTTAACATCACAAAATATGCATTAAAAAGAATGAACAGATCAGCGGGATAACTATAGACTGGCTAACCATGTCATTGCTAGATGCCTCTTTGTTCGAGCTGGTGCTTTTCCATCCACAGGGGAATGTCCCTAAAATGTTTGTATGCGGTTTTTCTTGTATGTGCATCTGCCTTTAAACTCGAAATGAATTAGGGCACTAAGCTTCCCTCAAGCACCCAGAAAGCACCGTAGGACACAGAAAAACTTGTAAATAAAATTGTAGAGTGGGACTAGTTTCTCTAATTAAGTTACAGCAGCAAAATGGACGAGAGATAATATGTGCGTTGAGTGAAAGAGGGATTAAAAACAAGTGCATAAAAATGAAAACTCAAACCCTGCTGCATGATTGCCTTGAAAAGCAACACAAAATTCAAAGAACTGTGAAAAAGCATGTTGAATCCATCTGATATATTAAAATGGAGGTAGAAATTAACCAGAGATACAATAAACCAGCAGATGACATGCCAATCTCCAGCAAGAAATAATGGAAGTGCCATCAAGAAAACTCTGCTACGATTATTCACAGAAGCTGAAAAACTGACCTAACTAAACTACTCCGTAGTCTTACTCCAGACGCAGAAAAAGTCTCCATGGTCGACTCCAGTGCAGAGACAAGCTTTACCCTGCAACCATGGGCGAATGCAGTTCCAAAACGCTCCACCGTAGTAAATCGAGGGCGAATACAAATAAAAACTGTCCAGACCAGTAAATGTCGAGGCGAATCCAACATTTATGTTTTATGCGCTCTTATTTTTTTAGGCTAAAGAATAATAATTATTTATTTTTAAAATAATTTTGGGACTATTTATACAAAATTATACAAAAAGGTTTTATATAAATTAAAATCTAAAACCCCCACCGCCTGGGCTGTACCGCCCCCTAAAATTATCCCCCTCACCGTAGCCTTATCTTCATATGAAGCTGAGTATCAAGCATTGTGTGCAGCGACATGTGAAGCGATCTGGTTGAGAAGGCTTCTCAATGATGCAGGAGAACAATAGAAGAACTCTACTTCCATCAAAAGCGACAACCAGAGCACTATTAAATTAGCATACAATCCAGTGTTCCATAAAAATACCAAACATATAGACACTCAGTTCCATTTTGTTAGAGAGAAACTACAGTCAAAAGAAATTATTGTTGAATATTGTAAAACTTGTGACAATGTGGCTGATATTTTTACAAAGCCTCTTGCACGTGTGAAGTTTGAATTGTTTAGAAGGATGCTAGGAGTTCAAGACAATCCTTTCTCCATTAAGGGGGGGAGTTGAAAATAATTATATTATTTTGTATTAATGGAGAAAAGGTTACACAAGTTGTAACGTATCTCCTTAGTTTAGGATTTGTTCCTAGAGTTTAGGGGTTTGGTTGCAACTTCCTGATTTCTAGTAATGTACTTAATGATGTAATCTTTCATTGATGAATGTAGAGTGTACGAGAGTGATCTCTCAGTTCTGAGTGTAGTCTCCAGGTGCAGTACTCACCTGTGAGCTACAACTCCTTCTTTTTCAATTCTGTGTATATTTTATCTAAAACTGATAATGATAATGTTAAGTAACTTACATTATTTACCCATAATTTTAACTTGTGATTAAGCATTGGTACTACTAAGCAATATCTGTTATTTACCTATAATATTCACATGTAATAATTTGTTTTAAAACTTGAAAAACTACATTATAAAATATTTGAGTAAACTATTCCAATATTTCGGATAATTTAATCTTTGATTAGGTTAACCAAGATAAATATATCTATATAATTAGAGAATAAGATTAATATATTTTATAATATTATTTCGTTTTTTAGATTTTACATTAATTAAATATTATAAAATGGAAGGACCAGAATCACTGGGTTGGAAAATACATAGAGGAGGATAGTGGTGTTATATATATAGTTAGAGAATAAGATTAATATATTTTATACTAATATTTCGTTTTTTAGATTTTACATTAATCAAATATTATAAAATGAAAGGACTAGAATCACTGGGTTGGAAAATACATAGAAGAGGATAGTGGTGTTATATATATATATATATATATATATATATATATATATATATATATATATCAAAGTGTTTCAAAATTTTCAAATTTGCTTCACGAGTAAATGTTTTTCTTTTTTTTAATACGATTTAATTTTAGTAAAATTTTGTAAACATATAGGGTGTTTTAATAATGTTTGGTGTTTGGTTATAATGTATGGAGTTGGGTTATACTTTGGCGAAATGAGGATGTGTTCGTTGAAAAAAATATGTTCAATCGAGCAATTTTAAGTGCTAGATTGTTTAAAAAAACCCTTGATCGAGTTATTTTCTAACCTGGGTTAACGGCTTGATCAAGAGTTATGGCTTGATTGAGCCTATTCCTTTATCGAGCTATATTTTTCAATAGATTTTGTCTCTTGATCGAAAGATATAGCTCGATTGAGATTTATTTCTAATTCAAATACACCAGCCACATCATACGCAAGTCATTTTGCTCGGATTGCGAGAAGAAAAGGAATTCGACAGAATATTTTCAAGTTCGATCGAGATGGAGGAACTCAATACAGCTACCTATCAACTCCGCCCACAATCCAGAGGCTCAAGCCGAGGTAGATTTCTTACCATTTTTGCCTCTTTTATTTTATTTTATTTTTTGCTAAATAAAATAAATTAATTTGAAAAAAAAAACTAATATACAAAAACTACAAAAAACAATCATGAAACTCACCGTGAAAACCACACAAAAATAACACGTGAAAACATCAAAAACAACCTAAAAACACCAATAAATCCCTTGAAGACAAAAACAACTTAGAAAACCATTAAGAAAACCCTTGAAAAGCACCTGAAAAAACTATAATTTAGGTTTTAAATTTTGTTTTTTAAATTTCATTGTATACTTTATCTGAAATATTAGCATGTTTATTATAAATATTTTCTATTGTAATTTTTATTTTAAGTATTTTAAGTTTTAAAGTGCTTTTTGGATTTTAGTGAAATCACTTTTCAAAAAAATGATTTTTGTTATTAAAAATGCATTTTAAATTTCAAGCAAATTTGCCCAATTTTTTTTCAAAACAGAAAACAATTAAACTATAAAACTCCAATAAATAAATAAATTAGGAATTTTAAATTGAGATAATGAATATTGTAGCTAATAATAAACCTCTATTAAATCAAATAAGAAATTTTATTTCATTTTTTATTTTTTAATTTAAATAAATTTATATTTTAAATATTTTTTAATAATAAATATAATAGTTAGTTTTATAAAATTAATTTTACTTAAATACAATATTTTAATTAAATTAAAAATCCAAAACCATTTTTTTTAAATTTAATTAAATTTTATTAACCACACACACATATATATATATAACAAAATCATAAAGTCATATATAACATAACTAACATAGATAACTATAACATAAATAATATATATATATATATATATATATATATATATATATATATATATATATATATATATATATATATATATATATATATATATATATATATATATATATATATATATAACACTTGACATAACTATTTATAGATTCGTATATGAGGTTGGTATAAAGATACCAGGGCCTGTTTAAACCATTGGGAGATCGACGAAAATGTTGCATTGCAAAATATTAATAATATTAAAAACATTGTTATTTTTAAGTTTAAAGAGAAAATGTGGTGTGAGAAATATTTAGAGGCTAAAAGAAAATTAAGATACTATAAGGAGGTCATCAATCCTACTCTAGAAGATCAAAAGTATCTCTCTGTTTTAACTAGCTCAAAGTAAAAAACTAATATAGCCAAGATAAGAACGAACTCTCATGAGCTCCATATTGAAATAGGTCGTTGGGAAATTCCTAAAACACCATGGGTGGAAAGGATATGCCATCTATGTGAGAATATGAACATTGAGGATGAAAATCACTTTCTAGAATGCCCTATCACATTAGATTCTAGAATTCATTCAATAGAGATTACTAAATTCTTAGCCTTTAACATGTCTTCTGACGCCTTCTCTCCAGTTCTTTGAGCATGAGAGTACAATTTTAAACATACAAATAATTTCCGTTTTTTATATTAAATACTCAAAGTTTGGTCTCCTGATTTTGTCCACTTGGTATATGTATATATAATGTAAAATAACTATATAATTAGATATATAACACAGTTATAGTTATAAAATTTCACACACATATATAACATTTAACATAGTTTTATAACTATTTAACATAATATGTCCTTCGTAATAATATAAGATGGGCGATGCTCAACAATCCTTTTAAGACTCAAGTTGATCTATATAAACTGTATTTTTTTTGTAAGCTTCGTAGTACCTTTCTATTTTCATATTTATATAGGGCAAATTGTCATACAAAATAAAACAAATACAGTGACCTCAACCTGCCCGGAGGAAACCAGGTCTGTTGGCCAGCGTATCGAGTTAAAGGCAGACCAAAAACAAAATTGTCTTATCCTTCTACTTACAACTTTAATAACTTCATTATGTCCATAATATTTACAAATAAAACAAGTAGTTAAACTGATGAACTCCAAAATTATATAGAAATATAAACATTTAACCAGAAAGATCCTCAGACGAAACTACAGGCGTTGGAGCCTTAGCAGTAGTACCCAGCACCTGTTCACTGCATTGTGTTATTTGCAACTGCATTGTGTTATTTGCAACTGCTTTTCTATCTTACCAACCCTGTCATTCAGTTGAATCTGAGCTTTAAACATCTCATGCATGTCCAACTTCATTTGTTGCAATTCAAATAGAATTGAAGAATTGATTCTCTTTTCCTCTTTACATGCCAATGCCTTTGCAAGAAGGCATTTCATTTTCCAATAAGTCTTCACTAATTGTTGAAATAGGGACACCTGACCCCGAGTGCTCCCTGGATCTGTTATAAAATCCATTTTGGAAATCTGATCTTCCATATTTTCATCCTCACTGTCTGTTTGTGTTTCCCAACCGTGAATTTTTGTCTTAATTTGAGCCAAATTTCCTTATTCATAGACCTTTGCAATGTCTTGCAACACTTGTTCATTTGACCTCCTACCTCTCCGGCTCCTTCCAGCCCCTTGATTAGGCTACCTACGGAAATTTACCTTCTCTGTTTTCCCTTTAACCATATTGGCGTCGATGAAACTTGAAAACAAGCCTGTGGGCAGAAGTAAATCAGAAGTGTAATGCAATAAAACTGAATAAGGCTCCTTCGCAGCTAACCCAACTCTCATTGCCATACCATTTATGAACAGGTTGACAGAACAGCGAAAATTGTTATTGAAATGAACTAGGATACAACCCTCGCATGTAACGAAATTGCAGAGAATACTATGACAATGCCTCCCCATAATTAAAGAAAATTACAAACAAGAGAGAACAGGATAGCCATAAATTTTCCGCCTTGTAGTTACATATCCAACAGTCTCGACATTTTTTTCAAAGGCTACGACATAAACCGTGAAAGTAGTATGGGTATAAAGAAGATTGCGGCAATGCCGTCCCATGTTGTTAAAAAGTCGCAACCCATAAATAGCGGAATAGCCATACCCAACAGACGCTACAGTGACCTTTGCATAGACAGGCAACCAAGGATAACCAGGGTGCACATTACTAATCCCAAAAAACATGCAATTCCGAAATAGAGAGCCAATAAAAGAGAAACCCCCATAAGAAAAGATAACAAGATTGGGGGAACAAGCAATACTTCCAACCATGAAACCAGACAGAAGGAGGATGAACAGCAAATTCAACAACCTGGAGAAGGCAAGAAACCCCTAAGAACGAAACAAAGAGAAAAGAACATAACAATGGCAAATAACAATCGAACCGGTAGGGCTTTTGAAATGCAGTTTTATATATATAAATCCCATGTTCCCTGTTTGAAACCACCTAGAAGAAACATTACGGACAAAGTAATCCCAATACAAATCGTCGGACGCAGAAACAAAGAGGTATTTATCATTCAATGTAAACATAGGCAAAAACGGAAAACGAAAGCGGAGTATGAAAGGCAGAAATTCCATGACATACCACAAACTGCTTCCACCCTGTCGCCTGAGAACTTGCTTCAATTCTGGATCGTTCGCCTGCTGGAATAAGCCAATGCGTAAACTATACCATGAGCAGATGTTAGTGAGGAAGGAAGGAGCATAATGACCCATCACACGCTGCGAGCAACCCTTCATTAACCCATCTGACAGGATTTGGTTGATTTTGACAAGCATTTGCATGCAATTAAATGCAGAGAGTGGAGGTCTACCATCGGAGGACTGCCGCCCATATGATCAAGCAGAGGGAATGTAAGGTCATCCACCACGTGGAAGCCCACTTCCCTGACTGTCAGCCTAGCACCCCGATCGTGGGAATATTGAAGTTGTTTATTTTTGTTTATAGGCTTTGGAGATTGGTGATCGCTAAGAGATCATTTCATGTCAACTCAACTACGGAGCTTGACTCCGAGGGTGTCGAACCCGTGACTTCTCAATAACAAATGTGTTTTAACAATGAGGACTCAACCAATTAAACTAACCTCAAATTTTATAACTTACACTTCCTATATTAAATTATTTAACTATATAAAGCAACATACATTAAATCCATGGCGAAAAGTGAATTTAAAGTGAATATATAAGCCTTTTGACTCTTATAATTTGTACCATAGTGTTTCATTATATAGTGTGTCTTACGAGAAACATTGTCTTCATGTGCTTGCACCTAGTATATGTGATGCGTCAAAATCAAACATTATAAGAACTTGTCTTATGGAGCATTTGGTTTTCATGAATTTTTATTAGTTTTGCAAATAGGTTTATTTCAAATCTTTACATATATTTACATATTTTTGCTCTATGAATAAAATGCATTATTTATAAATGAGAAAAAAAGTGTAAGTTAGATTTCCAATTACATTCTTTGATTGTGTTTACATGGAACTCAATACTTTGGTTGATAATTTATCAAAATAGACACTTCATTTAGTTTAGGGCTTTAGCATATATTATTTGATCGATCCCTTGAGTTGTATGATTGCACATTAATACCATTAATAAAATTTGGTAAGGGAATTGGTAGGTTAGCTTTTTAATGGATCGATCGAGTCTTTGAGCTTAACTGAGATGCCAGTTAACCACATTTGTTGCTCGATCGAGGGTTACTATAACGATTGATCAAGCAATTTAAATTTTGAATTTAAGGGCTTGATCAACCGTTTAAAGCGCTCGATTGAGGTCTTCAATTCCTAAAAATTATAGTTTCAACACCTCTTCTACATATTTCTCTCCAAAGAAAAATGGGCATCATAGAGTTGGTTTCGTCAATAGAGACGTTGTATAACCTAGTATAAGTGTAAACATTTAGTACGGGAGAGGGGTTGTCCTCCTCTTAATGAGCATTTAAATGTCTATTCAATATAGGAGAGATTTCATGAGAAATTTCATACTTTCTGTAAAATGAAACATTAAGTCAAAAAAAAAAAAAACATAAAGTTGACACAATTAAAAAAGTAATAAAAAGTAAAATGTAATAAATCACAAGTGAATTCAATTCAAATTATTATATTGTAGTTTTTTTTATTAATAAAATTACAGTAAATTATTACAAGAAAAATTATAATATTCATATAACATTATAAAAGTTTAAATGACAATATTTATATTAATAAGATAGTCCATAAAAAAAAACACAAAAAAACTCTTAATAACCATATAATTAAAAATAAAAAAATTTCTAAATATAGAAATGTAAAATATATTAAAAATATAAACAATAGTTATAAACTAAGATAAATTTAGCTATATAAATTGAAAAAAATATTGTAACGAACCTTAGTAAGTCAAAAAGTTAGAAATTATGTTTTTAGAAAAAATAAATATTTATTTTTCAGAGTTATTGAACTAATGGTGGTCAAAAAGAAAATCCATTGCTAGAGTAATGCACAAATCTCCACACAAAATCTCATGGTATAAAAAAATCATTGCACAAATAAGATTTATATTTTGGGTGGTGAATATGTGAGGAAGTTATCCACAAGGCATTATATTATGTAATGGTTGCAATAATATATTCAAGTTATCGTGTTTCAAAAATATTTTTTTGAAATAGTATTGGAAAATAAATATGCAATTTTCAAACTTAAACATTCTAACTTGCATTGGCCAATACTAAACTAATAGTAGTTGAGCATGCAAATAGATTGTGATAGTAATGTCTTTACAAATACTATTAAAAATGCTTCATGTTCATCACAATTATATTTAAAAATTTCATATTTAAATATATTTAATAACTATATGAAAATTTAATATTTACAATAATATTTTTTCAAAGTCTATATTAATAATTGATGCTATGCTTATAGCATTGAAAATTAAATTAAGAAAAATATAAAACATACTAAGGAAAAATGATACATATACAATTTCAAGACTTCCATAAAATTAAAAATAAAAATATATCTATATATAAAAATGTGAAATTTATATAATTATAAATAATATTATTAAAACTCATATAGATTTATCATCAGAAAACAAATAATAAAATATCTTAAAATACAAACATTTTCTCAAACTTTGATTTCAAAAACAAAATTTGTACTTTGAAAGTTTTAATTCCTCTAAACATTTAATAATATTAAATGAAAAAATAAAATAAATCCATACTGATTATATATCAGTATATCAATATAAAGTGTTGCGCCATTTCTACCACAATTATGAATGGAAAATTAATGAGTCCGACGGATCTATATGCGAGCCTGGCCTATTGTGATTGCAGCCATTTCCGTTAATTTAAGGAAAAATAACAGATACACTGGATGGGCTTTGACTGATGGTACATCACGTAAAAACAACAGATAATATTTGGTCGATAATTCTAAATGATGAGGAAAAGATGAAATATGATAAACCCCCCTCCCCTTTATTATTATTTTATACATTTGCGCTTATTGATTTTAATTTTCATCAAAAACTTTTATTCCTTATTAATGCACCCCTATCTCTATAATATTAATTAATTTTAATTATAGATATAAACTCATAATTTATTTAATTATAGGCTATTTTTTTTGCTATTTTCCCTTATTTATTTATTTTATTAATAAATATTATAAAATAAAGTAATCCTTATTATATATTAATTAATTATTATTTTTTAATTATAATTTCTTACATTAACAAATAGTTGGCCATCCCTTTCTCATCAGACTTCTAGGGTTTTGTTTTGGTTTTACCACTCCTTTGTTTTCTGGTATACTTGGTCTTTCGATTCCTTTGCTATGTAGTTTCTTTTGGACAAAACTGATATGCGTGATGAATCCAAGATGGATATTGATATTATTGTGAGTCAATTTCCTGTTCTGCAATCTAACAAAACCAACAACAAAAACCTCCAGACAGCAAAAGAACACAACAACCACAAAACCTCGAATACAGCAAAGATGAAGTATCACTGCAAGTTATTTTACTGATTTAGTATATTAATTGTAATGAAAAGACATTTGAAAAACTAAACTCACACTAAAAACAATATTTTATATTATATTAAAACTATTTAAATACATCAATTGGTTAAAAGATAGAAATTTTATCTTCATCATATAATTGAAAATATATGTCAATTATTGATTTAAGGTAGAATTTCTATCTTAAATCAATTTGTTGAGAAAATATCTCAACAAAACACTAAACTAAATTATTTTAATTATTTTAATTAGACAAAATCTCTCACATCCAACTAAGTAACTCTCATTAATATAACAAAAACAAGTCGGAGTTAATCTCCAAGTAAGAAAGCCAGCAAATGATGGATATACTTTCAAATTTAGGCTGTATCTCTCATTCAATATAACAAAAACAAGTCGTAGCTAATCTCCAAGTAAGAAAGCCAGCAAATCATGGATATCCTTTCAAATTTATGCTGCATACATTGTCTGTGCATGCAGTCCCTGCGATTAGGACTCTAACTCTGGACTACATGTGATTACAAAATCGATCCAAGGTTGCGTTTTACAACTTAAAAAATTGCTTTCTATATATTAAAGCACGGGGGCCTTTACATTGGAAAAATGCAAGTGGGGACCGGCAAAATAACCAGTCAAGTATCGTGCAGTACATAATCTCGATACTCTGATATCGACAATAGACATGGGATTCCTTGTTCGGCGGGCTTCTGATCTCTAAAACTACATAAAAGCGGTAAATTCGCGCAAGAACGCGTACTGACTTTGGTTCAAAAGGAAATTCCAATTGAACACACCACCAGCCCTGCTGATCTCCAATTTGATAATTGGTGTCGATGAAATATCTGCTGGAAAACAATGAGGTTCCCTTCGCTATCAAAATGTGCAATGAATGACCTGCCAAAAGGTTTCTGTGTTCTGAGTTTCTAAAGATCCGCAACCTGTAACCGACGTAGGTACTCTAAATGTCAACTCTAATATCGATCACGAAAAATACAGAAGCGAGGTACACCATTGCAATTACGGCAGTTACCAATAAAATCAACACTCGCCAAATTTAGATTCTTTACAAAGTTCGTGTCGAATCGGTCGGATTCAGAGTTAAAACGAGATTATGTCATCACAGTCCTTGGTACAATGCTGGCTCGCACATTAAGTTACCGCGTAACCAATGCAACGCTCCCATGAAGACTACTGTTTTATATTTCAGCGACTTAGGGCCCAGGCAGGAAATCCCTGCTCTCAGAGATGAGTTAATGATCATCGTGCTATGGACATTCTCTGACTGGGCGCATTATTGAGGTCTGCTGGCATGAAGAAGGCTCGCCCATGAAGACTACTGTTTTATTTTGGCGAGGCTTACTTCTCAGGCTATCTATCCATAAATGTGCTTCGGAACTAAGGCTATCTATCCGTAAATGTGCTTTGGAACTATCGTTGTAATTCTAAGGTATTTCTGTTAAAGATCTATATGGTATGTTTTATGCAAAAACAATTAGTTCATAAAATAATATATTAATTTTAATTTTGGATTAAGAATATTTTTTATAAAATGTAATGGATCATAAAAAAAAAATTGATTAGAAAATTATTATTATTATCATTAAAAAAAATTTTACAAGATTTGATTTTTTTAAATGAAATATAAGCATCAAAGTATCACTTCTCATATTTAAAAACTATTGATTTAACTTTCTAAGATCATGTCTAATTTTTGTCTCAAGGTCTTTCACTAGAATTTAGATAGGTGAATTATAGTGCCTCAAAGTGAGGCAATATTATAGGTAGTTAATTTTTCAAAAATGTTTTTGGTGAATTAAAGTTATTATAAAAAGGCTTTTATTTTTATATTACAAATAATTTTATGTTAATAAGGTTTAGATATTGGCACAATTATATTAATAAATATGGATATTAATAAATATGGTTGATATATATTCATAGAAAAACATCAATTATATATTATTTATTAATTTTTTTGAATGAAAAAAAATATCACAGTACACTTATTCTACTCCGAAAATATTACTTAAATAAATAATTTCTTTAAAATAAGATATATTGAATATGGTTATATATATATATATATACTAAAAATTATAATTTTATTTTATTGTTAAAATTTATAATTATAAATATAACTTTCTTTATGAGAAAATTTAAAAATATTTAATTTATTTAAAAAAATAAAATAAAGAAGAAGGAATAAAAAATGGATTTAACCCACTACTTTAATTAAGTCGTCACTGATAAAAAAAATTACTTTGCCATATAAAAGTTTTCATCTTCTCTATCTTGTACAAAAAGACCGGAATTCATAATATGGTAATTTTCTTCCATGTTATTAGACGGGAATGAGCATTTAGAAGTTCTATTTTGATAGAAAAAGATTAGCTTAATGAGCATTGAGCATTTAAAGTTATTTAGAAGTTTTGCTTTGAACAACTATGTATTATTGGAGAGATTTTGTTTCAAAGTTGTACAAGTGTCTTAGATTAAGATTAGTTCCTATTTCCTAGAAGCTAATTCTAATCTCCTTAAAATGATGTAAACTTATATATTTGTGATTTGATGATTAATTGAATAGAGCGTTCTTTGCTTAGGTAGTTTCCAAGTGCAAGCTTTCTCACTTGTGAGCTGCAAGTTTCAATATATAAGTTGTGACTTGTATTTTTAACATGGTATCAAAACTGGTAAGCCTCTTAGTGACTGAATTGAGTGCCTTAGTGGTTGAAGTGCTTTAGTGGCTAGAGTCCCTTAGTGGCTGATTAATTTGAGTGTCCTAGATTAAGATTAGTTCCTATTTCCTAAGAGGCAATTCTAATCTCTCTGAATAGTGCGTTCTCTGCTTGGGCAGTTTCCAGGTGCAGCTTGCTCACCTGTGAGCTGCTAGTTTCAATATATAAGTTTTGACTTGTATTTTTAACATGGTATCAGAGCTAGTGAGTCTTAGTGATTGAATTGAGTGCCTTAGGTGGCAAATTAATTCGAGAGCCCTGGCGACTGGGTGTGTCACGAGCCTTAGTGGCTGAAGCTTGGAGCCTTAGATGCATGAGAAGATTTGTGAATGCGTGAGTGTGGATGTCGCCATCGTTTTTTTTTACCACAGAGAAAGAGTGTCATGACCTTCTTCAAATAGCGAGCCACCAGTTTGAATTAGTGTCGCGGATTCGAAATAGCTTGAGGTCGCGAGGGTTAACGTGGTCATGAGAGTGTGGCCGTAGTCTTGTTCGTTTGATCGTGGCCGAGAAGAGTGGCAATGTGGTTGTAGAATTTTCTCGAATTTAGCGTCGCCCTTCCAACTCGTGTTCATTGCCCTTATAATTCATTGTTCATGGGCTCGATGGGTCGTGTTCATGGGTTTGATGGGTCATAGTTTACATTTGTATTGAGATCCATTTGAAATGTATGCATATATTTAAAAGTATGCCTGTCCAATAAGCTCCAAATCGCTCCAAATGATGGTTTGATGGCTTGGTGGCTAAAATTGTTGGTTTTTTTTTTTTTTTGGAAAGCATCTCTATTGTTAGATATTGAGAATTTTGTGGTGGCTCCATAGCTCGATCCCATCACAATGAATAACCATATTGTAGAAGTGTGCCTGAATGAGAGAAATAAGCTCGATGGGTCAAACTAAAAAAATTGGAAGTTCAAATTACAGACATTGCTCGAGGGTTTGAGTGTGTGGGCAATCGCAAATGGGGATGACGCGAAGCTGACCATAGCCAGAGGTGGAACAACTGTAGCAATCCAAAATTTGGAGAAGAGGGAGAACAAAGTGAAGGTGCTATTGAAGATGTCAGTGAAAGACAACATCATCCCTAACATCAGAGAATGCAAATCTGCTAATGATATGTGGGTCACTCTCAAGGATCTGTATGAGACAAAGAATACAAAACGAATATTTTTCCTGAAGAGTAAGATTATCTCCATTAAAATAGAGGAGAATGAATCTCTTGTTGCATTCATCTCTCGGATCAAAAAGTTGAAAGACAAGTTGGTGACATAAGGGAGAAAGTGTCGAACATTGATCTTGTCACGATTACCTTAAAATGGTATAACTGATGATTATCAAATGTTCATTACGCGGCTAGAAGCGAGGGAGAATGCTCCCACCTTTGTAGAGATGACAAGGATTTTGGTGCAAGAAGAAGAGAGACGAATAAATTTGAAGCCTCAGAATCCAGATATAACATTGATGGCAAAGAAAAAACCTTTCAAAAGCAAACCAAGAGGAGGACAGAAAAATGACGATACACCTTAGAAAAAAAAACCATTTCAAGGTATGCCTTCGACCAAAAATGATTCAGGAACTAAATATTTTTAATGTGGGAAAACTGGTCACATTGCTAGAAATTGTTTTAAGAAAAAGACTAATGAAACCGAAAAAAAAATTAAAAAAAATAAAAAAATAAAAAAGTTACTTTGCTGAAGGAGATCATGATGTGAAACTAATAAACGATTAACCAACTCACATAACAAGATAATAAATCTCATTCAATGTGCACAAATCTCCAATTAAAAGAGCCAACCAATCTTGGATATACTTTCAAATTTTGTGCATGCCGTTCCTTGGGACTCTAACTCTGGACGACATATGATTACAAAATCGATCCAATGTTGCGTTTTACAACATAAAAAGTTGCTTTCTATATATTAAAGCATGGGGGCTTTCACATTTGGAAAAATGCAAGTGGGGACCGGCAAAATAACCAGGTAAGTATTATGCAGTACATAATCTCGATACTTTGATATTGAGAATAGACATGGGATTCCTGGTTCAGCGGGCTTCTGAACTGATCTCTAAAACTACATAAAAGGGGTAAAATCGCGCTAGAATGCGTAATGCCTTTGGTTCGAAAAGAAATTCCAATTGAACAAGCCACCAGCCCTGCCGATCTCCTATTTGATTATTGGTATCGATGAAATAGCTGCTGGAAAACAATCTACGCGAGGAGATAGGTTGGAGGTTCTCTTCGGTATCCAAATGTGCAATGAATGACCTGCCAAAAGGTTTGTGTGTTCTGAGTTTCTAAAGTTCCGCAACCTGCAACCGACGCAGGTACTCTAAATCTCAACTCTAATATCGAGCACGAAAAATACAGAAGCGAGGTACACCATTGGCATTTCGACAGTTACCAATAAAATCAACACTGGCCAAATTTAGATTCTTTATAAAGTGCGTGTCGCATAAAGTGCGTGTCGCATCGGTCGGATTTAGAATTAAAACGAGATGATGTCATCACAGTGCTTGGTACAATGCTGGAGTGGCTCGCAAATTAAGTTACAACGTAACGAATGCAAGGCCCCGCTGAAAACCGTTTGGTCTCCGGTAGGGTCTAGAGGGTATGTTTTATCCAAAACAATTAGTTCAGTCTCTATCTTTTTCGCAGAAAGAGAAAAACCATAATGTAGAGCAGAATAAAAGATTTCGGTTGGGACGGATATATTTTCGGTTAGTATTAATAGGATGGTTTCTAATTTTGTCCAGATCACCATCTTCCATGGCTCGGATGTGTGAAAATATCTTCATATCATCGTCAGTAGTTTGAGCCATGAGAACTTTAACTTTGCCTGAAAATTCTTCAGGAAGTTGGTCATCTGACGAAAAACCCGACTCTGAGGTAGAACACTGGCATTTACAATTGTCAGAATCAGAACATTCACAATAAGCATTAACTTGCTCAATATCAGATTCTGAGGAAGAATAATCAGAACTAGACACAGAAGAAGACTGTGCTTGGGCTTGTTGTAGCATCAATGTGTGACAATCTTCTGTTTTATGGAAAAGAGAACCACATCTGGTACATGTTACTTTAGTTTTGACTTTTTTTTTACCTTTGTATTTTTGTTGAGTTTTCTTACCCAACCCTTTCCTTGACACTTGTGCATCGGGACACATATGAGATGTATGTCCTGGTTTGCCACAGATCCAACAAGTCTGTTCTTGCATCCTCTTCATCTTTTCACTTCGAGGATGAATGTCATGTGGTTCATAGTAATGTGTCTTAGGGGTATATTTAGAATATCCCCTACGAGTAGGCTTCGGGTATGGCTTTCTTTGAGGCTTGGAGCGCTTGAGCTCAGAGATGATCTTGGTAGACATGTGGTAAGAATAAGGCTGACTTCTCCTGTAAGTCTTTTTGGCCTTCTTCTTTGACTTTCTTTTCTTTACCAAAGGATCATCAACTGTAATGCCATACTTACTGCAAAAAGACTTAGTACTAGGCAATCTGTTTAATTTATCAATAGATTTATTGATCTTAGAACTGGTACAAAGAGTAATTAATACTCTGGTTATGATACTATAAATCTGACCCCAGAGATAGGCTTCCAAAGGTAACTGGAAAGCTTCTTGCAGCTTTTGAATATCAACCAACTTTGAAGGCAAGGCTGCAAGATAAACCTGTTTCCAGAGCAGGTTTTTGGGATCTTTGACCATGAAGATTCTTTGAATCCAGTCTATGTGAAAATCTTCATACTGGTTTATATTCCCGCATTTCAGATTCATGAGTATCATTTCATTCTGATCTGAAATGTTTGGGTCATCTCCACAGAATGTCTGCTGGATCAATGCTGTAAGAGCACCGATCATATTATTGATGGGTCTACCATCCTCATGAAACTTTATGTCTCCATTCTCATCTTTCAGCACTTCTTGTTCCATATTTTCAATAAGTGCTGGAGAAGACTCTAGCGCCCACCATCTAGCTAGAGTTCCTGTGAAATAAGGAATCAGTGTCTTGCATGCCTCAACTTCTGTTTTCCCATCTATACACATTAATTTATACTCTATGAGCATACGATCCAACATTTGTCTTATTTGGGCAGAAGTTAAGTTGTCTATGTTCCATTCTTTATGACTTTGGTCCCAAAAGGTTTCTCTGGGAATGATCTTACCAAGGCCATTTAAGTCTGGAGGACAATACCTAGTATATTGGGCTTCAAGAGGCTCATACACAGGCAAGAATTGATCTTCAGATTCAGACTCATGGAACAATGAGGCAATGGTGACTTTAAGCTTTGGAGACTTTGGAGCAGACTCTTTAGGGAAGAGGCTGGGAAATCTATCTACAGGTTTCTGGATCTGTACAACTTTCCCTTTATGAAGAAATCCTGAAGGGACTGGTTTGTCTGATTTCTTTTCATCAATCTTCTGGACTTTATCAGACAAATTTGTAACAAGCTGGCGAGTAGAAATGGATTGTTCTATAATACAATTTTCTACTTCATCAACTTTCTTCAAAGATTGTAATGAAAAATCTTTAGAAATAGAACAATTATACTGTATAGAATTTAATGCACTATTTACAGAATTCAAAGACACTTGAATTTGATCCATCTGATCTTTCACAACTGAAGCTTTTGCCACATTCTTTTCTAGCCCTGTTATGGCAGTGTTAGTCCAGTTTATTTGCTCACTTACTGTCTGGAATCTTCTTTCAATTCCTAAAAGATTTTCTTTCTGGACTATGGGATATGCATTTGCAGTGTTTTGTCCTTCTCCAAGGACAATCCCTTTGAAAGGAGGATCGCTGGTAGAATTTTCTACCTTACTTCCATCTATAGCTGTCCAGGAATGGGAAGAAGAAGATGCAGAGTCAGTCATCAAAACCATCGCTGACTCTTTAGCCTTTTTCCAGGAATAGAAAGAAATCCAAGTATTTCTTTCTTCCATAAACTGTTTCCAATCTGAGGCTAATGTCTTCTTTTCTTTTGGATAATGTGTGGCTGCAAATTCATCAGCTTCTGGGTGAGTAAAAAAATCCCAATTGATCATCTGCTTCATCCATTGAGCAGGGATCTTATGTTTCTCATAGCCATCCATTAATGTGTAGAACTTTTGTATTTCAGGGATGGATGGTTTCTTCACATCTTCAGGCAGATCTTTGAATCTGCATTCAGGGATCAAGATGTCTTTTTGAATATAGTATCCAAGGCCATGTTTATCTTTAGGAGATTGCATGTTCATGAACATCTCTGTTAATCTAGGATCTTCATCTTGCAGAGTAGGAACAAGATGCATCATAAGGACATGATCATCTTCATGGATAAAAGGAATATCATAACATTTTGAATTTGGACAGGGGGCTATAGAAGTAGACGGAGGGGCTTCACCTGTTCTGGAATTATGGTTCTGATGTCTGATAACCCATTCAACAATATGCTTAAGATTTACCGACTGATGGCACTGTGGACAATCAACTTTCTGATTCTGGTTGCTCTAGTCTTGTAAATACTTCTTGTCAAAATTCTGCTTTATTTGAATTAGCCCAGCTTGTAAATTTCCTGCTCAATGGATGAAGCAGATGATCAATTGGGATTTGTTTACTCACCCAAAAGCTGATGAATTTGCAGCCACACATTCTCCAAAAGAAAAGAAGACATTAGCCTCAGATTGGAAACAGTTTATGGAAGAAAGAAATACTTGGATTTCTTTCTATTCCTGGAAAAAGGCTAAAGAGTCAGCTATGGTTTTGATGACTGACTCTGCATCTTCTTCTTCCCATTCCTGTACAGCTATAGATGGAAGTAAGGTAGAAACTTCTACCAGTTATCCTCCTTTCAAAGGGATTGTCCTTGGAGAAGGACAAAACACTGCAAATGCATATCCCATAGTCCAGAAAGAAAATATTTTAGGAATTGAAAGAAGAGTCCAGATAGTAAGTGAGCAAATAAATTGGACTAACACTGCCATAACAGGGCTAGAAAAGAATGTGGCAAAAGCTTCAGTTGTGAAAGATCAGATGGATCAAATTCAAGTGTCTTTGAATTCTGTAAATAGTGCATTAAATTTTGTACAGTATAATTGTTCTATTTCTAAAGATTTTTCATTACAATCTTTGAAGAAATTTGATGAAGTAGAAAACTGTATTATAGAACAATCCATTTCTACTCGCCAGCTTGTTACAATTTTTTCTGATAAAGTCCAGAAGATTGATGAAAAGAAATCAGACAAACCAGTCCCTTCAGGATTTCTTCATAAAGGGAAAGCTGTACAGATCCAGAAACCTGTAGATAGATTTCCGAGCCTCTTCCCTAAAGAGTCTGCTCCAAAGTCTCCAAAGCTCAAAGTCACCATTGCCTCATTGTTCCATGAGTCTGAATCTGAAAATCAAGTCTTGCCTGTGTATGAGCCTCTTGAAGCCCAATATACTAGGTATTCTCCTCCAGACTTAAATGGCCTTGGTAAGATCATTCCCAGAGAAACCTTTTGGGACCAAAGTCATAAAGAATGGAACATAGACAACTTAACTTCTGCCCATATAAGACAAATGTTGGATCGTATGCTCACAAAGTATAAATTAATGTGTATAGATGGGAAAACAGAAGTCGAGGCATGCAAGACATTGATTCCTTGTTTCACAGGAACTCTAGCTAGATGGTGGGAGCTAGAGTCTTCTCCAGCACTTATTGAAAAAATGGAACAAGAAGTGCTGAAAGATGAGAATGGAGACATAAAGTTTCATGAGGATGGTAGACCCATCAATAATATGATCGGTGCTCTTACAGCATTGATTCAGCAGACATTCTGTGGAGATGACCCAAACATTTCAGATCAGAATGAAATGATACTCATGAATCTAAAATGCAGGAATATAAACCAGTATGAAGATTTTCACAGAGACTGGATTCAAAGAATCTTCATGGTCAAAGATCCCAAAAATCTGCTCTGGAAACAGGTTTATCTTGCAGCCTTGCCTTCAAAGTTGGTTGATATTCTAAAGTTGCAAGAAGCTTTCCAGTTACCTTTGGAAGCCTATCTTTGGGGTTAGATGTATAGTATCATAACCAGAGTATTAATTACTCTTTGTACCAGTTCTAAGATCAATAAATCTATTGATAAATTAAACAGATTGCCTGGTACTAAGTCTTTTTGCAGTAAGTATGGCATTACAGTTGATGATCCTTTGGTAAAGAAAAGAAAGTCAAAGAAGAAGGCCAAAAAGACTTACAGGAGAAGTCAGCCTTATTCTTACCACATGTCTACCAAGAAGATCTCTGAGCTCAAGCGCTCCAAGCCTCAAAGAAAGCCATACCCAAAGCCTGCTCGTAGGGGATATTCTAAATATACCCCTAAGACACATTACTATGAGCCACATGACATTCATCCTCGAAGTGAAAAGATGAAGAGGATGCAAGAACAGACTTGTTGGATCTGTGGCAAACCAGGACATACATCTCATATGTGTCCTGATGCACAAGAGTCAAGGAAAGGGTTGGGTAAGAAAACTCAACAAAAATACAAAGGTAAAAAACAAGTCAAAACTGAAGTAACGTGTACCAGATGTGGTTCTCTTTTCCATAAAACAGAATATTGTCACACACTAATGCTACAACAAGCCCAAGCACAGTCTTCTTCTGTGTCTAGTTCCGATTATTCTTCCTCAGAATCTGATATTGAGCAAGTTAATGCTTATTGTGAATGTTCTGATTCTGACAATTGTAAATGCTAGTGTTCTACCTCAGATTCGGGTTTTTCGTCAGATGACCAACTTCCTGAAGAATTTTCAGGCAAAGTTAAAGTTCTCATGACTCAAACTACTGACGTTGATATGAACATATTTTCACACATCCGAGCCATGGAAGATGGTGATTTGAAGAATAGACTGCTTGATGCATTCATGCAGCCTTCTTCCAGTTCCAAATCTAACAAGAAGCCACTTTTTCTTGATGCTTCTTATGAACAAAATACCAGAAGTTATCTCCGCCAACACCAAGATAGCAAAGTTCGTGCACTCACTTTGGGGGAGGTGAGTAGGGAGATACACTTGCTGAAAGGTGAAATTTCTGCCCTAAAACTAAAAGTTTCAAATCTAGAAAAAGGGAAACAAGAAACATCTCCTATTGTTTCAGGCAGACATACAAATTTTATTATTCATAATACTCCTTCATACTCTGTTCCTGAAAAACCCAAGGTTGAAGTTACAGCAGGAGAAATTGATACCGACTTTGGGATTAGAGATATGCAAGTCCTTGCAATCCAGTATCAACATCATCATGTCCAAGTCAATGTTTGTGTGCAAGGAATTACCTACAAAGTAGTTCCATTAATTGATTCAGGCGCAGATGTGAACATTCTTTCAAAAAAGATTGTCCCATCAAGATATTGGGTTGCTGCATCCAGAAACGTCATAGGACTAGGAGATAAAGTCCTAGAATATGAGATTCCAAAAGAAATGGTCTGTTTTGATTCTCACTGTTTGAAAATGAAGTTTGCAGTTGCAGATATTCCAGTTGATTGTATTTTGGGTAACATTTTTCTTGCAACTGTTGAACCACATGGTTCATGGAGATCAAAAGACAATAAGGCCGGGTATTGCATTACAATGCCCACTCCAGACAAGAAGGGAAAGAGAATCAATTTTCCTTATATCTCAAGACCAAGAATCTCAACCATGGTACAAGCCATGCAGGAGCTTAAGAAAGCAGAAGACAGTCTTGCTGAACTCAAAGACCACAAGAGCTTGATCAGGATTGAAGAACAATTGGGTTCACCATAAATTCAGAAACAAATTTCTGAATTACAGAAAAAGTTTGAAGACACATGCTTCTCAGAAGAACCAAATGCATTCTGGCATCGCAAACAGCACAGTATTCAGCTTCCCTATAAAGAAGGATATACGGGGAGACCTTGCAAATCTAGAGCCATACCAATGAACAAAGAATATCGTGAGCTCTGTGAAAAAGAAATTGATCAGTTGTTGTAGAGAAAGCTGATCAGGGAGTCAAGCAGTCCCTGAAACTACTATGGCTTCTACGTCAATAAGAGAAGTGAACAGATAAGAGGAATACCTAGGTTAGTTATTAACTATAAACCTCTTAATTATGTTCTTGCAGATGATACTTATCCTATCCCACATAAAGGAGATCTATTGGGAAGGATCGTAGGAGCCAAAGTGTTTTCGAAGTTTGATCTCAAATCCGGTTTCTGGCAAGTGGCCATAGCTTAAAAGGATAAGTGGAAAACTTCATTCAGCATTCCAGCAGGCCACTATGAGTGGAATGTCATGCCATTCGGGCTTAAGCATGCACCTTCTAAGTTCCAGAAGGTAATGGATTCTATTTTCAAACCCTATGCAGAATGGTTATTGGCATACATTGATGATCTCCTAATATTCTCCAAAAATCTTCAAGATCATTTCATACATCTGAAGATTTTTATGAAGCTTGTTAAAAGAAACGGCTTAGTCTTAAGTAAGAAAAAAATGGAACTCTGTAAGACTAAGATAAAGTTTCTAGGGCACACTATAGAGAATGGATTAATTGCTTTGCAAAATCATGCCATTGAGTTTGCAGACAAATTTCCAGACATCATTCTGGATAAAACCCAGCTGCAAAGATTTTTGGGCTGCTTAAACTATGTAAGCAATTTCTATTCTAACTGTGCACTTGATGGGTCTCTATTAAATCAGAGACTCAGAAAAATTCCAAAGCCTTGGACCAGAGCCCATACAGAAGCAGTTCGACAGATCAAAGCCAAGGTGAGAAAACTCCCCATTCTTCATGTTGCAGAAGATGGATATTTTAAGATTGTTGAATCAGATGCTAGTAATCTTGGATGGGGAGGTGTGCTTAAACAAAGGCCAAATGACAAGAGTCAGAAGAATGAAGAAACAGTTGTGCAGTATGCATCAGGCACATGGAGTAAAGCTGAGAAAAACTACTCCACCATAGAACAAGAAGTAAAAGCTGCATGGAACTGTGTGAGTAAATTTTCTATTCATTTGGTAAATAAATTATTTTTGCTAAGGACAAATGCTCAGGCCTTGGCAAAAGTAATTAACAAAGTTATCAAAAATCCTGAAGATGCGAAATTTGCAATGTGGCAAGCATTGTTTGCAAATTTTGACTTTGCAATAGAGCATATTAGGGGAATTGATAACTCTTTGCCATATTTCCTCAGCAGAGAATTCATCCAGCATCAAGAACAACCTGGTGATAAAATAGAAGAAAATGAATATGTAATGGTCATCATAACTGAGTGGGATCATGCCCAACAAATAGAAACGCTCAGATTTATATCTAATGATGAGTCATGGGCAGTTTATAAAGAAAAGTGGAGACCTACGTGGCAACTCCGCAACACTAAAATACTTGATGCAAATTTGCAAAATCATACTGACATCCTGCATCTTGTACCAGAAAGAAGAGTATATCCGAAAGGAAATCAATGGATACATGACATGGTATACTCTACTAGTATGATAGCTTCACATGAAGCTGAAAGATCACTCTCACAAGATTTCTGTGATCTGTCTGTCATTTGTACTTGTGGCAGCGACAGAACAAAGATTTATTATAAATCCTATACTATCAACCGCACATGGTGGCCAGGAGAATATACGGGGGGAAGATATCAAACATGGCCAGGTAACAATCCTGACTTGATTTTTCCTGATACTGTGTACAATTTTGCAGGTTATAAACAACTCTGGTGGAATCTATTAAATAAAGATGGTCGGAGTGAAACACATCACACTAAGCTCAGATTTGGACCCACTTGGATAAATCAATCCCATTATGCATGTCCATGGACAGAGGATTGGTGGTTTGACTATGGACTAAGTGCTTATAGTATGGATCCACAGTTTTATGAAGCCTATTTCCAAAGACAATGTAATGACTGTTTAGAAAGCAGTTGGGGAGAATGTTTTCACAGTCCATGCCAAACAGTCAAAGATATGAGCCAATTAGAATATAAACTGGTAAATCCCATTCTAGACTCATATAAAAAGATGCAACACCAATGGTTGGTCCTAACAAAAATTAAACACCAGATCATATTAAATAAACCCATGATTGTCAGAAGAATATACACCAAGGCATGGGATGATGATTATCCAAAAATCAGATTTCCCGGAATCACTATATTAGATCAGCCGGAAACTAGTACAAGCGGTTCTAGTGGGCTCCGCTAAAACAAAAGTATCCATGCTGTATTGATACCTAGTCACAGGTCTACAGTGAAAGGTCTTTTCCCGAGGGCTTTTCACCTGTTCGAAAAAGCATCCTCCGTGTATGAAATAAGTGATGTTTCCTCGTGGGCCTTGTACAGAAAAGGCATCCACAGTGTACTCCACACACATATCACATGTTCGTGTCGGATGGACGAATCTCGGTGCGGATGTCACTTCGGTGTTACCCGAAAGCCATGATTCTCCTCCACGTGTCAATAATTCGACGGACCGAACAAATGTTTGTCCCCCCTCATTTCCTATATATAGAGGGTTAAGGCTCATTCTTCAGCATTCGCATTCGGAGAGTCTAGAGTCTAGAGTTGTTTGTGTCTGAGTCGAGCCGAAGCTCCCTGCTCTGCATCTGCGCGAAGTCTCGCGATCTGCTTGCATCACGGTGCCAAGACTCAAGTCTTTAGGGGATCAAAGAAGCCTGCGTGTCTATGTGCTCGGCATAGGCAAGAACCTAAAGTGGCCTGATCATAGATCGAGTCTGTATATTGTGTGTTGTGTCAATATAGAACTCTGAGACAGAGTCTGTAAGTTGGCCAAAAAGCCTCCAGTGATGCTCGCTCATTATTGAGTAGCATAAGTCTGGTAAACGCCACTACAGTCAATCTCTGGTAAGAGATCTGAGTCCTGTAAAGAGCTTTGATGTAATTTCATTTATGAGATTAATAAAGAGAGCAAGTTTTCATTCCGAATTTAAGAACTGTAGCTCTGAGCTTTATGAATTTCTGTCAAGACATTGTTTGTTACTCTTTAATTCTTGAAAGTTCGCCATAAATTCGCCAGAGGTTCGCGAAATCACCGAGGGACACGGAGTAGGCCAAGAAAAGGCGAAGGAAGCCGCAGAGAGAGCCGAAAGAAGTGTGAACGTGATAGTAGGTTCGTGTATGGGTTCACAGTTGGGTTGTATAAAGAAATTTAAAGAGTTTTACAAAGGAGAAACTTGACAAGGCCAGTCTGCCATTTAATCAGTTTGCAGTGCAAACCTGTGTGAGAGGTTCATAAAAATCTTCGGATGTCTCGAAATGATCCTGAAGATTTTTGGAGAATATTAAAAGAAATGGCTTAGTCTTAAGTAAGAAAAAAATGGAACTCGTGAAGACTAAGATAAAGTTTCTAGGGCACACTATAGAGAATGGATTAATTGCTTCGCAAAATCATGCCATTGAGTTTGCATACAAATTTCAGACATCATTCTCGTATAAAACCTAAACCGTACAAATATTTTTTGGGCTGCTTAAACTATGTAAGCAAGTTCTATTCTAACTGTGCACTTGATAGGTCTCTATTAAATCAAAGACTCAGAAAAATCCAAAGCCTTGGACCCAGAGCCCATACGAAGCGATTTCGAAATGGATCAAAGCCAAGGTGAGAAAACTCCCCATTCTTCATGTTGCAGTAAGATGGATATTTTAATATTATGAATTAGATGCTAGTAATCTATGATGGGGAGGTATGCTTAAACAAAGGCCAAATGACAAGAGTCAGAAGAATGAAGAAACAAGTTTAAAGCAAAGATGCATCAGCACATGGAGTGAAAACTCGAGAACAACTACTCCACCATAGAACAAGAAGTAAAAAGCTGCATGGAACTGTGAGTAAATTTTCCATTCATTTGGTAAATAAATACTTTTTTCTAAGGATAGATGCTCGTGCCTTTAGCAAAAGTAATTAACAAAGTTATCAAAAATCCTAAAGATGCTGAAATTTGCAAGGTGGCAAGCATTGTTTGCAAATTTTGACTTTTGCAATAGAGAATATTAGGGGAGTTGATAACTCTTTGCCGATTTCTCAACGAGAGAATTCATCCAAAGATCAAGAACAACCCGGGTGATCAAATAGAAGAAAATGAATATGTAATGGTCATCATAACCGAGTGGGATCATGCCCAAATAAAATAGAAACACTCGAGATCTATATCCGATGATGAGTCATGGGAAGTTTATAAAGAAAAGTGGAGACCTACGTTGCAACTCCGCAACACTAAAAATACTTGATGCAGTATTTGCAAAATCATACCGACATCCTACATCTTGTACCGTAAAGAAGAGTATATCCGAAAAGGAAATCGATGGATACATGACATGGTATACTCTACTAGTATGATAGCTTCACATGAAGCCGAAAGATCCCTCTCACAAGATTTCGTGATTTGTCTCTCATTTGTACTAGTGGCAGTGACATAACAAAGATTTATTATAAATCCTATACTATCAACCAGACACACAGTGGCTAGGAGAATATACTGGGAGGAAGATATCGGACATGGCTAGGTAAAAATCTGACTTGATTTTTCCTGACACTCGTGTACAATTTTGCGAGGTTATAAACAAATTTGGTGGAATCTATTAAATAAAGATGGTCGGAGTGAAACACATCACACTAAGCTCAGATTTGGACCCTACTTGGATAAATCAATCCCATTATGCATGTCCATGGATAGAGGATTGGTGGTTTGACTATGGACTAAGCGCTTATAGTATGGATCCACAGCTTTTATGAAGCCTATTTCCAAAGACAATGTAATGATCTGACTAGAAAGCGATTGGGGAGAATGTTTTCAGCACCATGCCAAATAGTCAAAGATATGAGCCAATTAGAATATAAAGCTGGTAAATCCTATTCTAGACTCATATAAAAATATGCAACACCAATGGTTGGTCCTAACAAAAATTAAACACCAGCATCATATTAAATAAACCCATGATTTTCGAAGAATATACACCAAGGCATGGGATGATGATTATCCAAAAAATCAGATTTCCTGAATCATTATATTAGATCACTTGAAACCGATACAAGCGGTTGTAGTGGGCTCCGCTAAAAAAAAAGTATCCATGCTCGTATTCATATCTAGTCACAGTCTACAAAGTGATGTAGCTTTTTCCCGAGGGATTTTCACCGTTCGGAAAAGCATCCTCGTGTATGAAATAAGTGATGTTTCCTCGTGGGCCTTGTATAGAAAATTCATCCACAGGTGTACTCCACACACATATCACATGTTCGTGTCTGATGGATGAATCTCGGATGTGATGTCACTTGCTAGCTACCAGCCATGATTCTCCTCCACGTGTCAATAATCCAACTGACCGAACAAATGTTTCTCTCCCCTCATTTCCTATATATAGAGGGTTAAGGCTCATTCTTCCTCGCATTCGGCATTTGAGAGTCTAGAGTCTAGAGTTGTTTGTGTCCGAGTCGGTCGAAGCTCCTCGTCCGCATCTGCGCGAAGTCTCGCGATCCGCTTGCATCACGGTGCCAAGACTCAAGTCTTTAGGGGATCGGGAGAAGCTCGCGTGTCTACGTGCTCGACATAGGCAAGAACCTAAAGTGGCTCGATCATAGATCGAGTCTCGTATATTGTGTATTGTGTCAACATAGAACTCGAGACGTAGTCCGTAAGTTGGCCGTAAAGCCTCTAGTGAATGCTCGCTCATTATTGAGTAGCAAAAGTCTGGTAAACGCCACTACAGTCAATCTCTGGTAAGAGATCCGAGTCCTGTAAAGAGCTTTGATGTAATTTCATTTCTGAGATTAATAAAGAGAGCAAGTTTTCATTCAGCATTTAAGAACTGTGACTCTGAGCTTTATGAATTTCTATCAAGACACTGTTTGTTACTCTTTAATTCTTTAAAGTTCGCCATAAGTTCGCCAGAGGTTCGCGAAATCACCAAGGGACACGGAGTAGGCCAAGAAAAGGCGAAGGAAGCCACAGAGAGAGCCAAAAGAAGTGTGAATGTGATAGTAGGTTCGTGTATGCGTTCACAGTTGGGTTCGTATAAAGAAATTTAAAGAGTCTGACAAAGGAGAAACTTGACAAGGCCAGTCTGCCATTTAAGCAGTTTGCAGTGCAAACTTGTGTGAGAGGTCCCTGCAGTAAAATTGGTATCAGAGCCAGTGCAGTTTGTCAACTGGTTCGAGATTGAAGGTCAGTTCTTAAATATATCTCTCTCTTTATTTCTGAAATACAAGATATGGACCCATTCAAAAAATCTGTCTCCTTTAGAGAATTAGAGGAAAGAGAAAATGATAATGCTGAACAAAATCCTCTAAGTGATATGTTTTCTAAGAGTAGTAGTAGAGTAATAAATGAGTCACAATTGTTATATGAGGAGGTAGAGCCTCAAACTCGATGGGTTCTTCCAAAAATAGCTGCATCCGAAGTATATGCAGATCTTGCTGTTTGGCATCTTAAAGCTGCCACTCGGATTACCATAAGAGAATCCTTAAGCTCGATTGAGGAAAATTCTGACTGTGTACAATCAATTCCTCTTCTTGATCCCAAGAAACTCCAAGCAGAAGCTCAGAAGCTAGGAACCAAATTATTACATCTTGGTTGCCTAAGAATAGGAATCCAAGCCCTAACCCATCAGGGTCTTGATACATATGTGTTAGCAACAATCAGAGATCTAACACATAATAAATATACTGATTCCTTAATCGGAGGTATTGTTGCCCCTTTATCTAATGGCCCAGTCTGGTTTGACTGTTATCCCAACTTCTCCGTATCCGTTTTTGATGAAACATTGGCCGATATTCTACAGCTGCAAATCCAAACAAGTGGATTTGATATGAGAAGAAAAAGATAGAATATTTCCATTCAATTTAGAGGTTGTTTCCGTCACACCAGCACATTGTCTCCAGCAGTCCTCCATGCTCCCAGCAGAGACTCTAAAACAAGTGTCGTAGTCTCATGGCCAGAGCCCCAGACAGTTGACATCAAGCATCAAATGGAAGATCTCACCTTTCCTGGCTGATAGACCGTGGCAAATCCTAGCTATCTACGATAAGAATATTATACCTTTTCATGTGTTGGTGATCTACCCTGCACAGGTCTTGTCATTTCCCAGAAGGTCAACCATAGATAGACGAAGGATTGAACAAGAATGTAAAAAGTCTCCTCTGTATATATCTCCAGAGCTTTCTGATTCTGGTTGCTCTAGTCTTGTAAATACTTCTTGTCAACATTCTGCTTTATTTGAATTAGCCCAGCTTGTAAATTTCCAGCCTCTCAAAGTTGACTGTCCACAGTGCCATCAGTCGGTAAACCTAAAACATCTTGCTAAATGGGTTATCAGACATCAGAACCATAATTCCAGAACAGGTGAAGCCCCTCCGTCTACTTCTATAGCTCCCTGTCCAAATCCAAAATGTTCTGATATTACTTTTCCCCATGAAGATGATCATGTCCTTATGATGCATCTTGTTCCTACTCTGCAAGATGAAGATCCTATATTAACAGAGATGTTCATGAACATGAAATCTCCTAAAGATAAACATGGCCTTGGATACTATAGTCAAAAAGACATCTTGATCCCTGAATGCAGATTCAAAGATCTGCCTGAAGATGTGAAGAAACCATCCATCCCCGAAATACAAAAGTTCTACACATTAATGGATGGCTGTGAAAAACATAAGATCCCTGCTAAATGGATGAAGCATATGATCAATTGGGATTTGTTTAATCACCCAGAAGCTGATGAATTTGCAGCCACACATTCTCCAAAAGAAAAGAAGACATTAGCCTCAGAGTGGAAACAGTTTATGGAAGAAAGAAATACTTGGATTTCTTTCTATTCCTGGAAAAAGGGTAAAGAGTCAGCTATGGTTTTGATGACTGACTCTGCATCTTCTTCTTCCCATTCCTGGACAACTATAGATGGAAGTAAGGTAGAAAATTCTACCATCTATCCTCCTTTCAAAGGGATTGTCCTTGGAGAAGGACAAAACACTGCAAATGCATATCCCATAGTCCAGAAACAAAAATCTTTTAGGAATTGAAAGAAGAGTCTAGACAGTAAGTGAGAAAATAAACTGGACTAACACTACCATAACAGGGCTAGAAAATAATGTGGCAAAAGCTTCAGTTGTGAAATATTAGATGGATCAAATTCAAGTTTCTTTGAATTCTGTAAATAGTGCATTAAATTCTGTACAGTATAATTGTTCTGTTTCTAAAGATTTTTCATTACAATCTTTGAAGAAATTTGATGAAGTAGAAAACTGTATTATAGAACAATCCATTTCTACTCGCTAGCTTGTTACAAATTTTTCTGATAAAGTCCAGAAGATTGATGAAAAGAAATCAGACAAACCAGTCCCTTCAGGATTTCTTCATAAAGGGAAGGCTGTACAAATCCAGAAACCTGTAGATAGATTTCCCAGCCTCTTCCCTAAAGAGTCTGCTCCAAAGTCTCCAAAGTTTAAAGTCACCATTGCCTCATTGTTCCATGAGTCTGAATCTGAAGATCAAGTCCTACCTGTGTATGAGCCTCTTGAAGCCCAATATACTAGGTATTCTCCTCCAGACTTAAATGGCCTTGGTAAGATCATTCCCAGAGAAACCTTTTGGGACCAAATTCATAAAGAATGGAACATAGACAACTTAACTTCTGCCCAGTTAAGACAAATTTTGGATCGTATGCTCACAGAGTATAAATTAATGTGTATAGATGGGAAAACAGAAGTAGAGGCATGCAAGACACTGATTCCTTGTTTCACAGGAACTCTAGCTAGATGGTGGGAGCTAGAGTCTTCTCCAGCACTTATTGAAAAAATGGAACAAGAAGTGCTGAAAGATGAGAATGGAGACATAGAGTTTCATGAGGATGGTAGACCCATCAATAATATGATCTGTGCTCTTACAACATTGATCCAGCAGACATTCTGTGGAGATGACCCCAACATTTCAGATCAGAATGAAATGATACTCATGAATCTGAAATGCAGGAATATAAACCAGTATGAAGATTTTCATAGAGACTGGATTCAAAGAATCTTCTTGGTCAAAGATCCTAAAAACCTGCTCTGGAAACAGGTTTATCTTGCAGCCTTGCCTTCAAAGTTGGTTGATATTCTAAAGTTGCAAGAAGCTTTCTAGTTACCTTTGGAAGCCTATCTCTGGGGTCAGATGTATAGTATCATTACCAAAGTATTAATTACTCTTTGTACCAGTTCTAAGATCAATAAATCTATTGATAAATTAAACATATTGCCTGGTACTAAGTCTTTTTGCAGTAAGTATGGCATTACAGTTGATGATCCTTTGGTAAAGAAAAGAAAGTCAAAGAAGAAGGCCAAAAAGACTTACAGGAGAAGTCAGCCTTATTCTTACCACATGTCTACCAAGAAGATCTCTGAGCTCAAGCGCTCCAAGCCTCAAAAAAAGCCATACCCGAAGCCTGCTCATAGGGGATATTCTAAATATACCCCTAAGACACATTACTATGAACCACATGACATTCATCCTCGAAGTGAAAAGATGAAGAGGATGCAAGAACAGACTTGTTGGATCTATGGAAAAGCAGGACATACATCTCATATGTGTCCTGATGCACAAGAGTCAAGGAAAGGGTTGGGTAAGAAAACTCAACAAAAACATAAAGGTAAAAAACAAGCCAAACTCAAGGAAGATAAATGTGATGTGGTTCTCTTTTTCCATAAACAGAGATTATCACATTGATGCTGTAATGAAGTCAGCACGCCTTCTTCCGTGTCTAGTTCGATTATTCTTCCTCATTACAGAGTATCGAAAAGTTAATGCTTATTGTGAATGTTCATTCACAATTGTAAAATGCCATGTTTTATACCTCGTATTCGGTTTTTCTGTCGTATGACCAACTTCCCGAAAGAATTTTCAGAAAAGCGAAGTTCCTATGGCTCAAATCATCGACAATGATATGAAAGAAATGATTTTTCATAAAATTCACTTGTTATTGAAAATTACATGAGAAATTTAATTCTTATTTTAGAATTTTGGGTTCAATTCCATTGTACATATTTAGAGTTTTTTTGGTAATAATAATGGTAATAATTACATGAAATAGAACTAATCATTATGTATCATCAATCATCATGAGTAGTAAGAAATTCCATAATATATAAAAAATTGAATAATATTGATGAACCCAATAAATATATTAAAAATTTTGTATATATTGAATGAAATATGAAATAGCAATAATTTATATAAATGCGCTTTCGTTCCTAAATTTCTTATATGATTTCCCGGAAGATTTTTAATACTCAAATGTCACTTATTCATATAATTAATTAATTATTAAAATATTCTAGTAAATATAAATAATTTATTAAATATCAATATTTTAATAAACATGAATATTAAAATTATTAAAATAAATATTTTAATTATTAAAAATATTCATGTTTAAAAATATAAGAAAAGGAGATTTTACATTATAATAACATAATAATATAAATAGAAGGTAAAGTTAAGACCAAGAAAATAAATTACAAAGATAGGGGAGAAAAGAAAAAGGAAGGAGGAAAAAATGAATAGAGAAGAGAATAGGGGAAAACAAAAAGGAAACTAGAGGGAAAAAGGGAGATAAATCAAAGAAGAAACCAAAGAGACACAACAGGGAAAGAATTCATATGGAGAGAGTTGGGGTCCAATTTTTTAATTATTTTATATAACATTTTAAAAAATGTATTATTAATATTTCAAAATTATAATGTTAATTAATATTTTAAAAATGTATATTAAATTTATTATTAAATTTAAAATAATATAATTAAACCTATGAACATTAATAATTTATATAAAAATATAAAAAATAATTTATAAAAATCAATTTAAAAAAATAAATAATATGAAAAAATATTATTAAATTTAAAAATCTAAAAATAAAATTATGATTCTTTTATTAATTTCTAAATAATTATTATAATAAAATTATTTTATATTAAACATATATACTAATAATAAAATTAAAATTTTCTATTAAAATTAAGCTAATAACAAATGCTATAAGAGTTTAATTTCTATAATGTATTTTCAATGAATGTATGAGTGAAAGAAATCATGGATGAGACAAAACAACAAATGGATCCAAAAATGAAATATTTACCTCAATGCATGTCCCACAAATAGCAAGGAGTTAAAGAATTATTATGGAGAAGTTCTGTAAGTGTATTTGAGGAAAAGAGTTGGGTAGAACGAATAATTACTGGTGATCTCCAATGAAAAAGAGTACATTGGAGCTAGCATTGAATGCAGAGCAAAGATTCTTATTACTCAATTAAGAACTAACTCACATAAACTTTTGTGTGAAACTGGATCGTGGAAGAGACCTAAAGAAGTTTGGGAATAACTCGTGTGTACTTTTTGCACTTCTCCGCAGTGGAATCGGAAAATCATTTCAATCAGGAATGTGATGCCTATGCTAGCATCGATTCCTTGGCATTGTATTTTCAGCGAGGGGACTCTTATAAGATTGGGTCATGCATAAGGAAAAAAAACAAGGAGGTTGGTAGTCCCATAGACTATTTAAAGTTATGTTAGTTTTTAATAATTTAATGTGTTATGACAGTTATGGAAATATGCTAGTATCAATTCCTTGGCATTGTCTTTTGAGTGAGAGGAGTCTTAGAAGGTTCGGTAAGCTCATCATCACCTTGAATAAGAAAATGATTGAATTGCAGAAGGCAAAAAAATAAGGTAGCCTGTACTCCTATAGACTATTTTTAGTCTGGTCCCAGGCTTTGGAATATCATTCATTCATTCATGATAGAAGTAGGTTATGTTGGTTCTTAATAATTTAATGTATTATGATAGAAAGAAGTTATGTTAGCCTTTAATAATTTAATATATTATGATAAAAAGAGGTTTTATAAGTTTTTAATGAAATTATTAAACGTTTTAATTTTAAAGTGAGGATCATTACTAACTTTTTTTAATGAAATAAGTTATTAAAAAGTTTTAATATATCAATTTTGATTTTGCATAAATTTTATTTTACCTGTACTATATTAATTCTCACCCATAATATGTGTTTTTAGTCTTTTTATTAATTCACTTTTTCTGTAATTATTTAATATTCATAGAATTCATTATTGATTACACTTATTACTTTTTGTATAATTATTACGCTGTAAGGCATTATTATTTGAGAAAAACTCCCCTAAAGTGCCACTGTACACAGTTTTCCATCCTTAGATTGATTGTAAGACGATTCAAAAAATTTTGACCATTCGATCCAGAAAACCAACTTAAATTGTAAACAGAATCATTTATTTACGTATCCATTCATCACAATTTTCTGTGAGGCAGTTGTCGGTAATGCCATTTTTCTTGATCTCGAGCCAACTGCGATAGATGAAGTTCAAACCTGCAAAAATCGGTTGGTCGAACCTGCGAAACTCAACAGCTTTTCCACCCATAGTGGTTGATCACTGGAAAAGAAGATGTTGCCAACAACTTTGCTCGTGGTCATTATTACCAGTAAGTCGATTCCGTGAGATACTCAGGTAAGTTGGGGTTTTGTAATTTGGGGTTTAATTTCCTTTAAACTTCAGTGTAATGGCTTCTAAGTTTTTTTTTCTTGAACTGTGAATCAGCCAGCAAGAATCTATTCTAAGAAAGATTGATCAGGCTTCCACTTTTGGTGATCGTACTGTTCTTCGGAGAATAAAAATAAAAGCCAATCATCAGTTTCAAATAATAAGGAGCAAAGCTAATCATCAGTATCTAGTATCTTGACTTTGTCTTCATAAAAGATCGATCGGGACAATGATTCATGACTGAGTAAAGGAATATCATACCCAGGCCAAGCTCCACATCAGAATATGTCCAAGAAATAGTTTTTGCCTAAACTTAGGCCACTTATTCGCTTGGAAGAGGAAGGATATATAGAATGCGCTTAACACAGGAGAAATTCTCACATCTCTTTTATGAATGAACTCAGTCATTCTTGTTACATGGACGATGACTTGGGTATCACGTAAGGCCGAACATGTGTCTTCAGAATGCATTTTTTTAATATTCATGGTTTTTATTATAAAAGGTATTTTTTTTCTTTTTATTTACTCTTGTTTAAATAATCTCAATTACAATTCCTGCATTTCTTTTTTGCACTCATCCCGTTGCCATGGTCTGCGTTACCTTGGTTTCAGGGCTCACAAATGCAACCTTTCCTGAGACAATTCCTGAAGGTTTGGTTTTCAAGATCGCCGAGTTAACTTATAATTTTTCAAAGCTTTTTCTGTGTTTTTTTTTAAGCTTCAAATTCTACTTATCACATATTACATACGACTGTAATTTAACAAAACAATGGTGCATATCACCACTTGCCAAAATATTTTCAGTGATTTTTCATCGGAGATTCAGAGTATAGTGAAAAGAGTTTATTAAGTGTTTTAATATTTATGTGTTCTTCTATCTTTAAAATGAATACAGTAAAGCATAATTCCGTCGGTTCTATAGTGGAAAATTATACCATTCCAGGTTGAGTCCAGAGAGTAAGCACTTTACAGATATCAAGGGGAGAGTAACTCAGTCATTCTTGTTACATGGACGATGACCTGGGTATCACGTAAGGCCGAACATGTGTCTTCAGAATGCATTTTTTTAATATCCATGGTTTTTCTTGTAAAGGTATTTTTTTTTTTTTTTTTTTTTTAATAATCTCAATTACAATTCCTGCATTTCTTTTTTGCACTCATCCCGTTGCCTTGGTCTGCGTTACCTTGGTTTCAGGGCTCACAAATGCAACCTTTCCTGAGACAATTCCTAAAGGTTTGGTTTTCAAGATCGCCTAGTTAAATTATAATTTTTTAAAAGCTTTTTCTGCATTCTTTTTTAAGCTTCAAATCCTACTTATCACATATTACATACGACTGTAATTTAACAAAACAATGGTGCATATCACCACTTGCCAAAATATTTTCAGTGATTTTTCATCGGAGATTCAGAGTATAGTGAAAAGAGTTTATTAAGTGTTTTAATATTTATGTGTTCTTCTATCATTAAAATGAATACAGTAAAGCAGTCGGTTCTATAGTGGAAAATTATACCATTCCAGGTTGAGTCCGGAGAGTAAGCACTTTACAGATATCTAGGGGAGAGAGAAAGTTAGCTTTTTTACCGCTCTTAACTCGAAAGTGGGAAATGGCATTGACCAGAACTGGAATTTGACAGTACCATATTCTCATTTATGTTTTAAAGACATCACTATTAGTTTCTCATCTTCTTAAAGAAATATCTCATGGATGGTGCCTTGAATTGGTCAAGAAGTTAGTTACTCTCAGTAATTCTGAAATTTTCACAAATTTAAAGTAATTTCCAACCACCTCAAATATCATTTTGGGATTTTTTCAAATTCAAAGTAAATTCCAGCAACCTCAAATATCATTCTCATCTAAATATGAAAATTAAGGATTTTGATACCTAAAAATGAAACTATTATGTGCTTCTCAAGCATTATGGGATTTGCAAGAATATTATTCAATATATTTAATATGAGAATTAAGAATTTTGAAACCTATAAATGAAACTATTATGTGTTTCTCAATCATTATAGGATTTGCAAGAATATTATTCGATAAATTTAACTCATGGTTATGTTCCTTATAGTTAGGACAAAAGCTTAAGGAGGTTAATTTTTTCAAATTCAAAGTAAATTCCAGCAACCTCAAAGAAGTTGGTTACTCTCAGTAATTCCGGCATTTTCACAAATTCAAAGTAATTTCCAACCACCTCAAATATCATTTTGACATTTTTTCAAATTCAAAGTAAATTCTAGTAACCTCAAATATCATACTCTAAATATGAGAATTAAGGATTTTGAAACTCGACTTAACTAGAATTTCACAAAGACCATATTCTCATCTATGTTTTAAAGACATCACTATTAGTTTCTCATCTATGTCTTAAAGACATCTCTCTCTGGATGGCGCCTTTGAGTTGGTCAAGAAGTTGGTTAATACTAAGACTCGCATTTTCACAAATTCAAAGTAATTTCAACCCACCTCAAATATCATTCTCGATTTTTTCAAATTCAAAGTAAATTCTACCAACCTCAAATATCATTCTCTAAATATGAGAATTAAGGATTTTGAAACCTAAAAATGAAACTATTATGTGCTTCTCAAGCATTATGGGATTTGTAAGAATAATATTAGATAAATTTAATATGAGAATTAAGGATTTTGAAACCTATAAATGAAACTATTATATGCTTCTCAAGCATTATGGGATTTGGGAGAATATTATTCGATAAATTTAACTCATGGTTATGTTCCTTATAGTTAGGACAAAAACTTAAGGAGGTTAATTTTTTCAAATTCAAAGTAAATTCCAGCAACCTCAAAGAAGTTGGTTACTCTCAGTAATTTTTCACAAATTCAAAGTAATTTATATAGGCATCATGAACCAAAATTAAAACATTCGCGTCAAACATTATTTGAAAAACAAATTAAGGGAAGGACCAATATTTTTAGACATTAAGCTCATTAAATTGAGAATGTTTACACATGGATAAGACTCAAAAATGATTCGAGAAATATTATATTTTAATGGAAGTGGAAAAAATAATTGTGATATAGGTGAAATAAATGGAAAATACTATGCTACATATTTTATTAAATTTATATGGGCATCATGAACCAAAATGAAAACACTCATGTCAAACATTATTTGAAAAACAAATTAAGGGAACGACCAATATTTTTAGACATTAAGCTCAGTAAATTGAGAATGTTTACGCATGGATAAGACTAAAAAATGATTCGAGAAATATTATATTTTAATGGAAGTGGAAAAAATAATTGTGATATAGGTGAAATAAATGGAAAATCACAAGATTCTAAGAAATTTGGTCATTATAAATGTAATTTATAGAAAAACTAAAACAATAAGTTTCATTTTACAAATAAAAAGGAGGTGGGGAACTTCATAACAATGTGTTTAGTGTAGTATGGTTTTTAGGTAGTGGATATAGTAACCAAATGTCTAGAAATAAAAATATCTCTATGATAAATAATTCTACCAAAGTTAATGTATTATTGGGATATGGAAAGATAATTGAGTTTTAAGTGAAAGTAAAAAAATATTGTAAAAATAAAACAAGTTGAAGTGAGACACATTAGTGATGTCTTTTATGTTTATATTTTCACATTACTGAAGCATTTTATGTTTATGTTTTAGCATATAATTCTCCACTCCTTATTCTTCAGTTGGAGTTGAGAAAGTTCCTACTACCTCTTCTTTCTTATATGTTATTCTTTCCTATACCACAACCTTGAGCCGAGAAAGTTCCTACTACCTCTTCTTTCTTTTATGTTATTCTTTCCTATACCACAACGTTGAGCTGAGAAAGTTCCCACTACCTCTTCTTTCTTATATGTTATTCTTTCCTATACCACAACCTTACGACATTTACTTTGCAACATATGGTGCAATTGCTAGTTTAATATTTATACAAATTTATTATTAATTCAAGTATCTTAATAATAATATTTATAAAATAATTAAATTTACAAAATATAGTTATGGATTGTCCAGGGTCCCGCTGAGCGATCATGGTCCCGATTTGAGCTTAGGGTTTGAAGTTGGTGGTTATGCCCCTGCCCCATGGTGGTTATACATCGCCTGTGGTATATACTTACTTCAAGGGCTATATATGGTGTGGGTTCAGCTCTACGTGGTTATACATGTGTTAGGCTCTGTGGCAAATATGGTTGGTTCGGCTCTGTGTCATTATATCTGCATTCGGCTCTATGGTGGTTATACCTTGGTGGACAAAAATGGTTCTTTTCGTGCTCGAAATTGTGTTTTCAGGTCAGTGAGTTGCATTTTTCAATGTGGGTTTTCATTTTATTTTTTTAATGTTTGTGCCGCCTCTTCTGAATGGTTGTATTCTGAAGGGTTTTTGCATTGTTTGCAGGTCAATGCAGTTGGCAAGGAGGAAGGTGAGGAGAGGAAGTCAAGGAGAGTTGTAAGGTAGGACTCTGTCCTACCAGTCATATGCATGTGTTTTTTAACACATTTAACTTGAAGGATATGTTTATTTGTTGAGCTTGTTTTTATGTGTTGGCACGCTAATTTTAACCATACCAAGGGTCTTTACCATGGTATTAGCCCACAATATTGAGCGCAATAACGACTATTTAATCTCGTCCAAGAATACCACCAACACTTGTGTGTTTTTTGGCTCATGGTATTGGCTAAGGCTCAATCTATATAAGGAGGAGAAGATCATAGTGCAATGGTGTGCATGTGAATGAGAATTAAATGAATACTTCAGTCTAAAGTATACCTGCATGGATTGGGCTATATTCAATAGAAACAGCTAACATTTGGATGCACTCGTGAATACAATAATGGATCAGGATCTCTAGACTTGAAATGACTATGTATTTGGTTGATTTATTTATGAGCTTTTTAGATCTGTGGTTTAGCGCATAATTGCTGAAGTAAATGATATGATATGAGAAATTTTTATGCTTTGAAGTGTTACACAGTCCTGTAATATTTACATATCTACGCGTTGGTTCATCGCGGTGAAAGTGTGTATAATTGCGGGTTCGTTTCAGCAAAGGCGCGTATGGAAGTTAGGGTTTTTTTGAAGATTTCTGAAGAAAATGTCTGAGCATTTCTACTGTGTTTATGTTGTCTATCAATGATGTCTTCATGTAGATGTGGATTGTTTGAATATTTTGTATACTACTAATTGATTATGTATAAGGATGATCAGTGTCTGGTTGATTGAGAATGATGGATGATGCTGATTGAATAAGGGTTCTGTAAATCTGATATAGTGTGCCTGAATTTCTCTGATTTGTTCTAAGTCTGTTTAGATCTCTAATTTCAGTATACAAATATCTATACGCAAGTTGCTCGACAGAAAAGCACGTATACACGTAGGTTACCGTAAGTGAAGTAGCGTATACAATTTGTTGTATGAATGATCAGGGTTGAAGTTGATTCTATAGAAGTTTTGGCTTAATGATGTGATTTGGTTACAGTGATCTCATTGTTCTGTTTAAATATTGGTTGATGGTTATTAACATTTTTCTACAAAACATGTTGTGTTTACAACCACTACTGTCAGGAAGTCAAAGAAGCTTCCTGACAGTAGAAGCTAGTGATAAGTTAAGGGGGTTGAATGTCCCTTCCAGTAGTGGTTGTAAACGAGATTAGGGGGTTGGAGCTCCCTTCCAATAGCAGCTAGAAAACGAGAGAAGGTTGCAAGCTTCTGCAGGTGGGTGCCTACGTACTGGTATGAGTCTTGATCAGTCCAACATTGTAAGCAGTTTTATATATAATAAATATTGAATACAAAGACAACATAAGCGATGGTTTTCTCTTCACTTGGGTTTCCACCTTAAAATCTTGGTGTTCATGTGTGATGTCTTTTGTGTGATGATTTACTCTGTTATAAATACACATATATACTACTTAAATGTCTGATGCATAACTGATGATCTGGGCTAAGTAAATTTTCTAAAGATTTATTTGAACATTAAAGTTATCTGGGTATACACATGTTTCCTTTAAAAAATCTATGTGCATATGCTAGTTGGACTAATTAGAGTCGCGTATAGAAATCAATAAAATGAAAATAAAATATTGTGATTATTGTAAATACTTATTCACCCCCCTCTTAGTATTTTTCCCAATAATTGGTATCAGAGTGGGTCCTTCTAAAGAAGCTTAATCGCTAGAAGGAAGATCATCCAATATCAGTAATCAAGATGGAACAACATCTATCAGACCACCACTCTTCAACGAAAACAATTTAATCTTCTGGAAGACAAGAACAAGATCTTATCTTCAGTCTCTTGGAGCAGATTTTTGGGCAATAGTTGAAGGCGGTTACCAATATCCAGCTATAGTTCCAATAGACTCAACAACAAGGAAGAACTATGAATCCAATGAAAAAGTTGTCAATGCATTATTGGGAAGTCTGACTGAATCAAAATTTGTCAAAGTTATGCAGTTTAATATAGTAAAGGTGATATGGGACAAAATCATTATGAGCTTTGAAGGTGATGCCAAGGTAAAAAGTGCTAAACTCCAATCTCTCAGAATTCAATATGAAAATATCAGAATGCATAATGATGAAAGTATTGCTAGTTTATTTTTGCATCTAGATGAGATCGTAAACCGTATGAGAAATCTGGGTGAAGACTTAAGAGACATAACTTTGGTAGAGAAAATATTAAGATCTCTAACTCCTAAATTCGAGTCAAAAGTGTCTGCTATTGAAGAGAAGTAGGATCTACAGACCCTTACTGTTGTTCAACTTCATGGGATCTTGACTACTTTTGAAATGAGAAAAGTAGGTCCATCTGAAGTCAAAAAAGTTTCTTTTAGAGCTACTTCAAAAGGAAAGGACAAGGAAGAACAAAAAGAATCAGGGTATGTATCAGAAGACGATGAGGTAAATTTTGTAAAGAAAATTCAACTTGGCACTGTAAGGTTCATAGGTAAGCTTCCTTTCAAATGTTTTTCTTGTAGAAGAGTGGGCCATTATGCTCCTAAATTTCCTCATAAATATAATCATGATAAGGGAAAGGAATTAGAAAAAGGAAATAGGAGACATTTTTTCAATAGAAAAAGTTACTATACTCATAAAGATAGTGATGGCTTGTCAAATAGTGAAGAAGGAGAATCTGATCAAGATATTAGACTGCTTATGGCATTTGAAAAAGACACTAGTGAGGCTAAAGTTATTTTTATGGATGCTTTAGAAGAAAACTATTTTCTTGAAGAAATCACTCAACTCAAAATATGGTTGGAAGACAACAAAATAGCCATAGATACCCTAAAGAATCAACTCATAGAAAAGGAGAAGCACAATGAGAAATTATAATGTGAAATAGTAAGTCTAATAAAGGAACTTGAGAAAGTAAAAAATCTAAATCTTAGATTTGCTAAAGGATCTGAAACCTTAGATGAAATTATCAAGGTTCAATGCTCTCCTCTTGTGAAGACAGGTCTTGGATATATTGGTGAATCTTATCAGTCAAAAAAATCCTCAACTACAAGCTATCTAAATGCAGCAAAAACCAGCCATCAAAGCTTCATCACTCAGCAAAAGAACAAAGACAATGTCCAGGTAGAGCACGATCATTCAAATTTAAGGATGAAAAATAACATAAATATCAGTCAAAAGGTAAAAAAGAATAGAAGGTACTATGATGGCAGAAATTTCTTCTTTAATGGACAATGTTTCTCATTTCATGATTTTGGTCACAAAGCTGCTCAATGTGTTGCATAAAAAACCATCATGACCAGAGAAGCAAGAAATAAAAGAAATGAGACATGAATAAAGAATAATACTTATAACAATTTTTCTCCTCTTCAAGATGAAATTGAATGTTCATTTTGCAATAAATTTGGACACGAGGAATCTGAATGCAGGAGAAAACTTCAGCCAAAAGAAAAAATATCCACAAGTTCCAAGGTATGGAGAAGGAAGGACTTATAGTTTGAAAGTTGCGGCATAGATTTATTTGCAGAAGGAGAAGAAAATAAATGGTACATTGATAGCGGATGTTCAAAACACATGAAATGTGATAAAGATAAACTTATTTCATACAATGCATCAGAAAAGGAAAATAATGTTACTTTTTGAAATGACTCTCCTGCTATCATTAAGGGTAAAGGATTTTTTTTTTCTAAAATAAAAGTTTAAAGATAACAATGTTATGTATGTTGATGGATTCAAGCATAACTTGTTGAGTGTTAGTCAAATGTGATCAAGGAAACGAAGTTGTCTTTTGATCAAAAGAGTGTGTGGTTCGTGAACTTGACACAGGAAAGACCGTAATAAAAGGAACAAGAGCACCGAGAAATCTCTATATACTGAAAGGTGGCCAAGAGAAATGTTATCTAGATA